>JAJOOO010005410.1:0-71944 GCA_029582685.1 Solanum piurae | reverse complement strand
CCAAACAGCCCACCAGATAGCCCCCGGAATAATTCTCCATCTACCTCTGTCCTTAGCATGTACACCTGCTTCCTCCCAGCATAGTAATGCCTCAGCCATCTTCCTGGGATTTTAGTCACCAACAAAGGTCACTCATGGTCCATTCTTCTTTTCGAAAACTATGCCTGACATGCTAAGTCTTTGCTTCTCTATGTCCAAAGAGAGTCGATTGGTAACTATAATATGATGGAACGTACTGCAGAGAAGCCACAGCATGAAAACATGATGGCCCCTTGAACTTTCCTCATCATTTGACCAACATGTTTGACATTACTTATCTTGGTATTATTAAGCATGACATTATTGGTGAAAGAAGCTTCATCATTCCTTGTCTATATAGCTAAACCCTCCAAGAAAATATGAGTTAAGTGAAACTCTTCATGTGGCAGAGGGTAACATATTCTTAGATCCTAAGTACCATAAACCTCCTCTTGAACAAAATATAAAGTAACGAGAGATTAAATTGTCGTTACCCTGATGATTTTCTACTTTAAAAGTGCTCATTTAGAGATGCATTCAGGATGAGAGGAATGGATGAGAAAGATGTTTTAAGAATTGTATTACCCCAGCTTCGGAACCAGTAAAGGAGAGGGGCGGACTAACTTGACCGGTAGAAGGTGAGAATAGTCAATGAATCGGAAGAGGAATGTTGATCACCTTAGTTTATGGTTCCATTCCCCTGTTCATTAATACTAAAGAAGATCGATGCAAAGGTTAGATTTCACCACCTCTATCTACCCAACTAGTACTATTTGATCTACAAAAATCCAACCTGAAGGGTAGAGGGGCGGGCCCATTATCCACCGAGTTTAGAAGGCTGTGATTGTTCCAAAGGACGGGTCACAGACAGATTTCTCGGTTATCAAAAAAAAAAAAAATCCAACCTGGAGAAGAATTGCATGATAGCCATGATGTTAAGCAAAATTCCAACTTGTGTGCCACATGCTTTAGTGATACCAGACTGAGTAGCTATTGAACAACCTCTTTCCTATGTTGTGTTTTTGAGTCCTAGATCAATACTCAATTGAACTTTGTCTGCAGTTACTCTTCCCCAGGTCTTTGCAACCTAGTGACAAGCATTTCGGAACATTTTTTATGTATTTCAACAAATCAGGGGGTGATGGTGGTTCACAGGTTTAGGACAAACAAAGTAGAAGTGCATTAGTTGTGTATTTAGCTAACCGGTTTTCATTTTTGGAGAAATCACTAATCAGAGTAGTTCATTAATTGAAAACACCAACTTCGTGTAAAAGAATGCAAAAAGTGAGTGGTGGCTTAACCACCATTATGGTTCAAATGGAAATTTCCTTCTTACGCCAAAAAGTTCATCAAACAAAAAGGATATTTTGGACTATCTGTATCTTTCACTATCTTCTATTTCATTCATTGCAAACTGTCACAAAATGCATAATGGTTTAACTCTTCAGATTGCCTTTCTTCATGTATTGATCTTTTGAATCCTCCTATTCATAATTGTCTCTTCCAGTCTTCTGGGTATTTCCACTGTAACACTGGGTAGTGGAAATGCAATATTTTATACATGTGTAGTGAATTTGCAACAAAACTAGACAGTTGTCTTCTCGATTGTCTACTCCGAGAACACCAACTCATAACCATTATTATTCTCTTCCTTAAGTCATCTGTCATCATATTGCATCCCTCAGAGCACACCAAGTGAAAAAAGCTACCTTCTTCAGTTCTTTGGTATCTCATATTTTCTTCCACATCTTCCCCCTACATCATTTTCCAGATAACCCTGTGAAATGACTTAATAACTTAAAATGACTTCACCCCGCTTCCCCTCCCGTCATCCTATTCTCTTCTTCATTCCCTACAAGCCACTCTATATTTCTATGGAAAAACTCCTGTGGCTTTTGCCACCTTAAGTTCCACGCGAACTCCCCTACAAGAGAATGGGTAATGAAACCATAACTAGATTGTCTCACTGGAATAACTTGTGGTGCTCCAGTCTCTGGCAATTGGCATGGCTGATACATTTTTTGCATATAACTTTTGGCAGGTACGAGTATCGTTGGGCCGACGGAGTTAATATAAAGAAACCCATAGAAGTTTCTGCTCCAAAATATGTGGATTATTTGATGGGTTGGATAGAAACTCAGCTAGATGATGAATCAATTTTTCCCCAAAATTTGGGTGGGTAATCTCTATTTATGCTGTGCATATTACTATGATAAAAATCCAAATTCAATGTCTGATCAATGGTATGCTACAGGTGCGCCATTTCCGCCTAACTTCCAGGATGTTGTGAAGACAATATTTAAGCGATTATTTCGTGTATATGCTCATATCTATCATTCACATTTCCAAAAGATTATCAGTCTAAAAGAAGAAGCTCATATGAATACTTGCTTTAAGCACTTTGTTCTGTTCACATGGGTAAGTTTATATTAAGTACAGTTGATGTTATTGATTTAATGCATTTCATGAATTTGTAGTGCATCATATATTTATACAAGTAGAATGTGGTTAGTGTAGATTGAGGAAAACTGATTCATGCTCTTGCTTGATACAGGAGTTCCGCTTAATTGACAAGGCAGAGCTTGCACCTCTCTATGAGCTCGTTGAGTCTATTCTGCAGCTTTAGTGATGTTGTAATTCAATTCATTTTCTACAATTATTTTTCTTTCTTTCATCATTCATTGATTAGTTTGTGTGAGGAGAAGATGGTTTTGATGATGGACAGGGAAAGCCCAAAAAGTGTGGGAACTTGTCCGAGAATTTACCCATTTGTATGAACTTCCATGATTTTTTATTATTGAATTGTACCACCTTATCCTAGCATTCTCTGTAATTGAAGTAACTTCTTTACAAGTTTACCTCCTTTAGTGTGTGTGCGTGTTACTGTAAAGGAAATGTCAGTCTATATCTTAGCTTAAAGACTATATTTGAGGAAAAGTAATGGTAGTTATATTTGGAATTGGAGGTTAACTAAGCTTTCCCCAGCTAGGGATGATGCAGTTTGAGTTCCTTTTACTGCACTTGTAATTGCCCATTCTTTTTTTAAAATAAATAAATTAAGCCATTACTTTAACGGAGTGCGGGGTTAGGCTTGACCCCTACCATGTCTATAACATCCAAAAAGTTACAAAAGTAGAGGGGACATGGACCTAACCTCTGATAGAGAACAACGAGGATAGACTAAACAATCTACATAAAGGTTAGAGTGACATAAACTTTCATACTATAAGCAAAAGAAAACAATGGTTCAACTAACAAAAGAATTACATTTGTCGTATCTTCTCCTTATGCTAGGTTGCCACTTATCTAGTAGAAATAGTCCATTCACCTCTTTACAAAATTGATGAAAAGAATAATAGAAGGTACCACTTCCACTTGAAGAGGCCTGTTTAGCAAAGAAGTCAATTATTTGGTTGGCTTCTCTATAGCAGTGGGAAATATTTACTTCTGGCATGGTCAATGTCGCGAATAATTCCTCCAGCTTCTAGTTTTTGGTATCCTTGCTTATGATCATGTTGGCCACTACCATAGAATCAAGTTCCAAGTCATATTTGTTATAGCCAGTTTGCTTGCACCATCTGGTAACAGATAATGTTGTCATAGCTTCAGCTTGATTGTTGGTCTTGCATTGAGCAGGGACTGAGGGATGATTCCTCCTATGACAGCTCTAGAGTTTTCATGGATGAAGCTCCCATCTATGTTGGCTTTGATCTTACCTATCTCAGATTTCATCCACCTGACTTGTCTCCATCTCACGATAGGTTTGTACCTTTGAATTCTTGCACAAAGTTCAGCCCATGTACCTGTAGTGTCACAGTTTGAAAAGGCAGTGGAAATGGCTGCCTTGATATTCCACAGGATATGCACCTCCATACTTGAAGTCACAATTTTTTTATGATCGTCATATTTACAAGTTGTCCAGCTTTTCCAGATTTCCTAAGAAATGCAAATAGGGGTAATTTATTGCATCATACTATGTACACTGTTGGTGGTGCTCCAAGTATTGAAAATTCTTTTAATATCTCCCCCTTGGTGATCAATTCCAACGGAGTTCCCAAAAGTATTCCATATGTATTTGGCAGTATCACTATCACTGAAAACATGCTGTAAGGATTCACATACAACTGGAAACTAAACGTTTTTCAAACCTGTCATCAAAAGGTAATTTTTTTTAAGATCAATCTCCAAGTGAAAAAGGATATTTTGAAAGGGAGATTTTTATGCCATATGTTGCCTAAGAAGAGGTTTTTCTGTCTAACCTCTCTTATACTTTGCCAAGCAAAGATGTTAGAGTAAAGACCATCTTGAGTTAGGTTCCATATAGCATAATCTGAGTGATTCTCATCCCCAATAGAGATGTTACCAATGTGCCCATTCAAGATTACAATCAAAAAGATATTTATATGTCCTGCGGCTCGTCAATTTGCTATGTTCTGCAACCACGTTGAATTGGTAAGAGCAAGACCTGTCGTCTCGTATTTAAAATTCAAGTTTTGCAGCAAGGAAAGAGTGAAAAAACATAAAGACGGTCAAAAAAATTCAATCTGATACTTTTTTAAGTATGGCTATTCAATAGAAACAATTCAATCTTAGTCTCACTCTCACTCCCACACAAGTTAGAGTCAGCTATATGAATCTTTCACCGACAATGTCACTGCTTTCAAGCAATTCAATAGAAAGGAGGCCAGAAAAAAATGTGTTATTAACAATGTAATTTGGTCATTTATATCTCAAGAAACAATACATTCTATATCAACCACCAACAAAACTTATCATTTGGCTCTGCAGGGTGCATACACTGCCGTATGTAGATATTGGCAGCACCATCCTCCTTGCCAATAAATTATCGTGTAAAATGTCCAATTAACAAAAGGACTAATGTCTTTGTATGGTTGAACGGTATACTTGACTCTGCACCAGCAGCAAAATGCTGAATTTGACCTTGATGGTCTGCATATATACAAGTCACCTGTTTCTAAACAGGGAGAAATCCCAGTGAGATGAATTCTTTAGTAGAGACTCAATCCACATGCTCTTAGAACATATGCATGGCAATACCTCTCATAATGTCCCAAGGGGATCAAGAGACTACATACTTTGTGTTCAAACTTTGCTATCTGTGGGTTTTCTCACATATACAGCCAGGAAGGGAATTAGCATAAAAGCTCTCTTCCAGCTTCGGGAATTCACCCGACTCTCTCATATAAGGAGCCCCAGAACGAGTCTCGTGAAGCTTTTTTACTTTGGAGCTGAATTTCTTCCACGAGATCATACCATCATTGAGTTCATCAACTAGCTTCACAAAATTCATCCTGCAAAAGGATGATTAGATTCCAAAAAGTTAGGTTGACGAAAGTCCTTTGATTTGGGAATATTGCATTCTCGTAGTTTGACAACAGAAAATCTGTCTAGCCAGATAACAAGGGAAAAGGCAGATGGCAAGAATAATTACCTGTCCGGATTAATAGTCTTCTTGAAGTTCTCAAAGCGCCTATGACCTTGCACTGCCTTGGCCATATTTCCATCATATGTGTAAACGAAAACATCACTCTGAAGAGCAACAACATAGTCCAAACCAGCCAGCATGTTTTGGTGATTCTTGAAAGGGTTCAATTCCTCCTCTGTTGAAAGAGTTGAATGGGAAAAGATGTGTGGGAAATTCTCCAGAAGAGGTTGCATGCTTCCATTCCCATATGCTTCACCAGCCACCAAGTAAATCCTCGTACTGGATGGGAATCCCAGCCCCTTAAGCAGAAGGGCAGTCTCCCTGGGGGTCAACGGGCAACCACCAAGCTTTCTTCTTTCTGCACCATCGATCTCCTTTTCCTTCCAATGGCCAACCTCATAACGCATGCTACGGAGTTCTTCATCCTCTTCTGCTGTCAAATTATGACTGCAGCCTGTAAAAGCAAGCATATCCTTCTCGTATCTGCAAGTAGCATCATAAACTGCTTATGTGAAAAGGATTCAGAACAACAGTTTTAACAGACTCTGCTAAGATCAGACATTGGCATTATAATTTGTGCAATGTATCATCTAAATGACTTTATATCCATCAAAATAATTGAGAAACAAATTGAACTACATTTATCTGATATTACAACTCTGCAGCTACAAAAAGAAGTTCAGTCAAAGCCGTTGCTTTAAGAGTGCAACGGTCCTATAAGATTAGAAGTAAAACTAAGATAACTGTAAAGCATCAAAGTATGAATACTGATCCTGCAAAAATAATGACCTCAAAGTTACATAACTTTCTTAGATAATTTTGTCACCTAGTTCATTTACAGTGGTATACAGAGAGCTAACACAAGCGTAATGATACAGGCACGACGTGGTCTAGTAGCCATTTTTTAATGTATTTTGATTCAAATGAAGAATCAAACTAAGCTAACACAATGAATGGCATGTCTGGTACATCAACTGGCCTGATCCTTCAAATGAAAAGTAGTGTTATCAAAGGCGCGCTTTAAGCGCGCTTAAGTCCTGAAGCGAGGCTCAAAACATGTTGAGCGCTTTGCCTCGCTTTATGTGTGCTTCAGTGTTGTCATCAAGGTTCTAAGGCAAACTTTTCCTTGCCAATGAGCCTCTTATGAAGAAGTAACACTAAACAATTGATATTTCACTTTATCATAAAAAAATTCAATTTCTTTGGTCATAAATGTGTCATTCATGTTTATAATTATTAGTCTTGGACTAAACATATATATTTGTATTTTTTTCTCCCTTTGCGCCTTTTTTCATTAAAGCCACGCTTTATTTGTGCTTTGCGCTTAAAGGCCCCCCGAACCTTAGAGCTTTTTTGCGCGTTTCGCCTTTGATAACACAGATGAAAAGTGGCATCCAGAATTTTTCCTCCTCTTTTTTATCCTAAGAGATGTTTGACTCGCACTATCTTTCATTTTATAATCCTAGCATTAATCAAAAGTAATGACACAAACAAGAATAGAGTTGTATGTCACCATAGCTCTAACAGCTATGAGAGAAAGAGGCCGCGACTGACCTTAAATGCAGAGCAAGATAAGGATTGCCATCTTGTCGCATCCTCGAAACCAAAATCCTTCCCAAAGTTTCAATGGGGGCCGAGTATTTTAATGCTTGGTAATTTACACGGCATCTCAGCTTCTGAATGGAATTGGGTATCCCATTGTTGGCTATCCGAGAATCAGTGTGAGTAATATACATTACTTTGTGCTGCTTCAGCAGAGGGAGGACCTCTGATTTATAGTAACTAACCTGATCAAATAAGAGAATCATGTAAGTATGGCAGGATACTCATCACCACGCCATAACATTTGGAATCTGTTGTTAGTTTCATACTTCACTCAAAGGAGTACTCACAATCAATATCAAAATTACCCATATAAATCAGTTAAGTACTTCACCTTAGACCAGGATATAGGTGTTTTGTTAAAAGGCTCAGTTCCAGCAAATTCTGGTGGTAATGTCTCGACAATGTGGATGTCATCCTTTAGAGTTTCAATAAAGTGCTGCCAATCGAAAAGATCTTTGAAGCCACTGCATTTAGGAAACAAAGGTAGAGAACAAGGGGAGCCAAGTCAATGAAAAAAACATTGAGAGCTATCACTTAAATCGAACAAGAGAATATAGATGCAAAGCATTCGTGAATAAAACAATCATGAGCCCCTTGTTTATTCTATTGTTGCTGATTAGCATTGGGGGAGGGGGTGGGGAGGACGATGTTCACATAAATAGATAAATCAAATTCTGTCGCATCTACCCGTTTGAGTTTTTAGATGAGGTGATTAACGGTTAGATGGAAGCAAAAGTTCTTGGTTCAATTCTTAGTGGCACCCCAGAACAAAATATTTCACATGCTTTACACAAAGAAAAGAAAGATGAAAAGAAGATAAAAGATGGCCCAATCTTTGACTGTAAACACTGTCAGTTGGATTTATTAATATCTAGTAAATCAATAGCTGCATATTTTCATTACCACTGATTTGCCAAGTTTAGAACACTATATCCAAGTCTTTTATTTTTTGTAGCTACCTTGGCCACTCCAATGAGGGCTGAAGTAGGCTGCAGATGGTTGTTACCCAACAAAAAGAGAAAAGTAGCAGCCCAAGGATGAGACTCTTTCAACTGCCTCAACGTCTTGTATTTTAAAGGAGATCCTCCAAAATCGAAATTGTGATGCGTAAGTTAACATTTCTTTCTAACAACTTCTGTTTTAAGTTTCCCGAACCTGAAGTGTCATCACTACTAGCCAACTGATTTCTAGGCTAATAAACCTGTAAGAAAATTGAGTATTAGGCTCGTTCTTTACGATCTTCCGTTGAGGGAGGATTTTTCCATCATTGTGTCCTTCATAAATCATGCCATCTAACGCTAGATACTCAACATGCATCCTAAACTGATTTATCAGTCTCCCTGGAGACGTGCTTCCATTAATCAAGTAACAAGACACTCTTTCTCTTATCGTGAGCATAACTGTGTAACATATATCAAGAAAAGGTTCCATAAAGAATAGCATCTGCAGTCAATTATTGGTAATGTAACTGCAAAAATCAGATTACATTGTGGCCTTGAGCCTTGAAGAACATTAACCTCGCTTGTTTATTGGTCATAGGATCACAGAAAAGAATGACTACCACTGTCTTTAACCTAACATGAATCTCTTAAAGACCATCAGACGGTGGATTCACCCATTCTACCTCATTTCTCCTTCAATGATTACTTTGAGAACAAGGGAACAAACTTCAAGTCTATAACATGACTCTTAAATACACCTTTTATGCTTTTGATGTCATAAAAAAAAGAAGAGATCTTCTTCCTTCACTTAATTGTTTTTCTTCTCTTCTCCCAGATATATCTTGAAAGTTTCTCTCGAAGCTAGACGAATGAACTTGTTAGCACACAAGTGCTTCAACACGGGACCACCATCAACCATGTAAATGAGAAACTAAGAATCATCTAAAGACTAAAGCTTCCCCTTCAACATCAACTAATGCACCTGCCAAAGGTCATCTATTTACGGTAGAATCCCAGGATTCTCATTTTGCTCCAGACATATGAGACTGTGAACTTCATAAGCAGAAGCACCTGTGACCAGAGTCCGGAACTTAAAGACTCTATGTTGTTCTTTGAAGCTAGACTTTTTGTCCATTCACAAGGGGCCTATATTTTATAGTTTTGAGCTCTACATATGGATAATGATTTATAAGTTTTATACAAGAATAGGTCTGCTAAGTAGGGTGCAGTCAGTACACATTACATAAAAGGATCAACAAGAAACTACTAGGGTGAAAAACAATCCAACACACATGATACATATAATTTTGGTTATTCATAACTAACTAAAGTATGTGCTGTGGGTGGTGGGTATCTTCCATAACGTTTGCCTATCAAAATGACCATTTCATAATGAATATGATTTCAATGAAGGGGTAAAGCAGAGCACCTTTCATCTGCCCAGTAGGATGTATGATCAAGAGAAGGAAGTACAAGTGTTGCCTTCATGATTTTAGCAACAGCTACCATATCACATATCTGCATTCTAGAATTATTTGTTTATCAGATGGAGATAATAGGAATCTTTAATAAAAGGAACTGAAGCATGAAACCTATAACAACCAGACCCCAAATCTCATCTGATTTAAGCCACCATTTGCATTTATCAGAAGGTAACCATTTGTCTTTGCATCTACAACTGCCAAAGAGAGCAAAAAGGATGAGGGTAAGGTAAAAACAGTTAATAGGCCAAATAAAAATGAATTTCAGTTGTTCAGATGTTTACGTTTCTGACTCTTTGTCCTCTCAATGCACTGAGTGAAATTTTCACTATTAGGCTTCAACCATATATCTGAATACTGAAGAGGAAAAAAGAGAACAACATTCAGATGTGATACTTTCTTTAGTGCTAACAAGCTGGAAGATTTGTGATAGAACTTACATCTAGCATGCTATTCTGGTTACCAACAACACCCGATGCAACCATACTTAGAGTCTGTTCCAAATGATTCCGTTTTCCACTATGTTTGGTATCTCCTTCCATATGTCTATAGGCATGAGTGCTTTGATCCCTTAGACTTTGCTGACTGACCAGTGAGTCATATGAATCCTGTTGGGCAATGTTGAACATTTGAAAAAACATTACTTTACTGGTGCAACTAGTCTTGATATTAGTAGAGTGCAGAACAGCAAAATTACTAATAGCAGAACAGCAAAATCATTAGTTGCATTTTCAAAACAGAGACCTGGCAAACAAAGAAACTCATGATTAAAATCTAACACAACCCAAAGCTATCTATCTGCCTATCTCATCATTTTCCTTCGTTATCTATGTAACATATGTTTTATTTTACATGCTTCACCTAAAGCCTGGTAGTTGCATCAAAGACAATACACAGTGTTGTGTCACATCCCCACTGTCTTTGTTGCGAAAATCAGTAGGAATCATGTAATGGATACATTCAGGACCATATCATGTGAACAACCAACTAGATTGAAGGTTTACTACAGGCAAGCATACTATTAATAGCCAAAAAAAAGTCGACCACTACTGAGAAGCAAATACCTCCAGAAGAACAGAAAGTGTTACAGTTAATATTTAATCATTCAAAACTAAGTCTTAAATATTAAGCTCCAATTGATCTTGAAACACACCCAAAAACAAACCAAATTTGAAGGAAAAACAAATGAACACGGATGGGAGTGAAGAATTCCATTTCTAGAACTAAAAAGTAACCTGACTGTACGCAACTCTTTCAATAGCAGATCCAAACCATCCATAGGCACAAAACTTGAGAACACACATAAACAAGCAGAACCCGCAAAACACCAAGAACATCCAGTGCCCCAACTTCTTCCTTCCTTTCAATTCCAATCCAAACCCAAAATCCACAGTGAAAGATTCCAACTTTTTCCTCAAATGCACCCTTTGGATAACATTACTCAAATGGGTATGCTTCTTTTCTCCTAAAATCTCATACTCATCAGCAATATTCGCATTAGTTTCAGATCTGGGTGAGTTAAGCGGTACATCAATCTCATGATGAGTATTCAAAGTAGCAGTACTACTACTACTACTACTGCTACCAGTATTTTGGGCGTTTTGGTTAGTATTATTGGTCCTCTTAAAAGAATGAGCTCTTCGAGTCATTGGTCCAGAGAATCGTGGACTATTGACCCGCTGTGGAACGCCATCTGTGGCGGTGGAGTGGTGGTGGCTATGGTGGTTGTTATGATGATGACCCATTTCGTATTAACAACAATATGAATAAATTATCTGTAGTTGTACGTGGTAACTCGTATGAATTGGCCAGAAAGTGTGGATCCAGATGGGTGAAGTGATATTATTGAAGATGATTAGGCATTAATGGAGAGAAAGTGGAAGAGATAGAAGAAAACATACACTAAAAAGGAAGAGAGAGTTCAATCATTATTTCTACTTTTAAATTCTTCCCCCATGGAAAGTTGCCTACCGGAGCAGCCATTTTCAACTACCTGTACACACAGATGAATGAATACATCATCCCCTCACTCGTTTTCTTACACCTTGTTTAGACGATTCTTTAGCAGTGTTCCACCAATGTTTTTTTTTTTACTTTACTTATTTTGTTGTAATAAACTTATCTTTTGTTTGGATTAAAATTTTATAAAAAACTTCTATCTAATTATACTCTATAATTATTATGTAATTGGGTTAAGTTAAATAATTATCAAATAATATTATTTTTTATGGTCTTCTAACTAGGTATGAGAAGAATAATGTTGTTGTCATGTTTGCTCTTTTTTCACTTAAATTATTTGAGAATAAATAATTGTTATCGTGTAAATTGATCACTTACAAAATGTCAATTTTTTATTTTAAAAAAAATAAACTATCAACTTTTAAAATTGAAAAGACGGTAAATAATAGTAAAATTGAATAAATCATCTACATTTACACATAAAAACTTGCAAGTTGTAGTTTTAATATGTATGCAATTTTATAAATTGTTCAAAACACAAATAATTAGAACAAACAATTAGTTAATGTTAAACAACTCACATTTCAAATATTGTATTAATTTGTGTTGGATTATTTAGTAACACACAACTCTCTCTAAATAATTTGTAAGCTAATTTATTTAAATAAATTTACTAGTACAAATATAAAACATAAAATCAAGAAAATAAACAAAATAATTAAAATGATTTGAGGGATATTTTTGTCTTTACATAGACTTATCTCATGGTATTATATCATATGTATTACTAATACCTCCAAATGGAAGGTATTAGTAATACATCCTATAATACCATGTAGGAGGTATAACTAAGCCATTGATTAGTTATACATAGGCCAAAATTTCTACCAAACATAGTACTAAATAATATCATACATAATACATGGACTATTTGTTTTAATACAGCTTACCAAAGGGATGAAGCTAAGATTTTTAATAAGGGGATTTAAAATTTGAAGAACTAAATACTCAAACTAAATAATGAGGTTCGACATCTACTATATATATATATATATATAAAAATTAACCAAGTATAAATAGTAATATTTTCCGCCGAAGGGGTTCATCTGAACCCCCTAACAGAAGACTGGCTCCGGCCCTGGTCGTTTGGTTGGGAACAAGTTATCCCAGAATTAATTATCTTGGGATAACTTATCCCATCACTATCATATAAAAAATGAGATGGGTTATCCCAAACATGACAACCAAACAAGACACCAAAATTTATCCCACAATTATTTTTTTATCCCAAAACTATTTATTCTTATAACCAAATGACCCCTTAATACACTAAAAATGAATTATCATCCTCACTTTAAGTAAAATTAAATAACATTTAGGGGAATTATTCATTCAAAAATAATTATCGCATAATATATAAATATATTATTTAACTTGACCTTATTTTATATTTATGTCCTCCAACATTGGGTGTGCATAGGTAGATACTTAAACTTGTATTAAATTGAGCATATAAATACATACGTCATATGTGGCATTCTACATGGCAATTTGTGTCATACGTGGTGTCTTATGTGCATTATGTCACATAGGACTCATGTGTCTACTTGTTCAATTTTATATTAATTTAAGTATTTACTTGTACAAACTCAAAATTGGAGGGAATAAATATAAAATAAGGTCAAGCTAAAAGGTAATTATATATTATACCATAATTATCTATGAAAAGAAAATATCAGTATCCATTTAGATAAAAATTGCCACATTATTTTTTTATTTTATACAAATATTATTTTTATGAAAAAGTGTCAAATTTATTCCTGAAATTAATTAATCTCTTAAAATTGGACCATGGGAGAAAAATGAAAATGCCCCTCTGGTGCTATCCCTCCAAAAAAATGAGGCACCCATGCCAAAACACTGACGTTTTCAAGTTCTTTACTGAAAACTCAAAAGTCGTAATGAAACATTAGGGAGAAACTACAAAAAAGAACAAGAACAAAGAGTATATATAGCAACCCAACTTTTATAAATATTATTTTTTAAATGTTTATTTTAATTAAGTTGAGGAATGAAATTTCATAAAGTATACAGTAAAACCTTTCTAAATTAATATAGGCAGGATCATAAAATATTATTATTTTATAGAGGTACTTAATCGATAAATTAATATTTATTAATTTACAGAGTATCTCGACACCGAAAAATTGTTCAGGGATGAAATCTCAAATTTTTTGAAAGAACTCACTTGCAAAAAAGTCATTCATGAACTTGAGGTCATGATTAGTGATCTCGATTACCGCAATAACATTGACGTTAATAACCTATTGGATGAGTGAAAATGATACATATTCAGAGGTCCAGACCTTAGAACAAATTGTGGATATCATTGAAAAAATAACGTTGATGATAAAGTTAAAGATAATACAATATATTTGGAACCAGTTACAGGTAAGGAAACACTTGCATCTAGAACTCTTCACAATTTTATGGTGCAATTAGAAAAGACAACACCGAAACTTTTGGATGCAATAAGAAAAGTTAGAGATGAGCTTCAACTAGATTTAAATTTTAACAAAAATTAGAACATAATAAAATCATATTTCACTAAATTTCCTTAGATATATTTGTACTTTAAAATTAATTTATAATATTAATGGGACCATAATTATTATCTCAGAGAGATTATTAATTAACCGAGTATTAATTTAGTGAGGTTTTACTATAAAGATCAAAATGACAAATTAAACTTTTGGCACATCGTTGTAAGTAAATATCGATGGGAAAAGTATTTCAAGTAAGTTATAACATCCCATCTCACGCCCAGTGAGATGTTTTTGGGCAATTTTTTATTTTTTGGGAGCCTAATATTGGGTGAGATGGGCTTTGCTGATACTATGTGAAATTAGTTCTTAGGTCTAACTCGATTGCACAAGTCTTATAAGTAGTCAACTCATTTCATTAACCACTAATATGAGACTTTTGTCATTCTTTAACGTATTAATAATCTCTAAACTGAACACTAAATGATTAAAGTAAAGGATTGGAAGAAGGAGAAGTTATAATTTGATATATAACACTTGACATAAAACAGTTGTTAAAATTTTATCTTATTTTTTATTTGGTGTTTAATATAAGCATTAAATTAATTTAATTTCATACAAATAGGATTCATTCGATAAAAAATGTTCTCTATCAAAAAAATCATTAAAATATTAGAAGTTTATGAAATATAGATTAGTGACTACAATAATATAAACGTACGAATCATAAAAACTTATAGAAGCATTTTAAGAATAAAGTAGTACTTATTAAAACAAACAAGTTCAATTCAAAGATAACTACCAAGACTAGAAGAATTATCAAGGTCACTATCCTAGTATTTTCTAAGAACTAGTAACTAGTAATAATATGATTTCCCCGTCTGTATTATCATTGTGTAGCGGGTAAAATTTACCCGCATCGGATGTATACATCAATCCAATACATGCATGTCATGTATTTAAATTTACAGTTCATTTCACTTAATCTTAATTAATTAACATGTGTTTTACTTTATTAAATCACGTAATAATAAAAATTGCATTAATTTAATATAAACACTCGGTGCGAATAAGTTTTTTCCATTGTGTAGCTGTTGACAGCGAATGACAAGTAATCTAAAGCTAACTACAATCTTATGTGTTCATATGAACACCATTAATTGTTTTCCAACTAACGGTATGAAGGAAAATTTGATGTTGAAAATAAGTGGGGTCGAATTATACTAATTTATTTATAATTTAGATAAATATTCAGAGGCAGAGTTAGGTGGAGGTTTATGGGTTCGGACGAATCCAGTAGTTTTTCTATAGACCCTGTATTTGTACTAGAAAATTAATTAAATATATATGTATATTAATTTGTGCACCCCTAACAAAATTGATTGATGATTCTAAAAGAAATTTAGAACTCCAAACTCTTAATCCTGATTCCGCCTCTGTGAATATTATGAAAAATGAAGTTAGGATAGTGGTGTGGGTGGTCGGGATGAGGATGGGACAGAGTAAAATAAAGTGTATTAGAGGGTGGAGAGGACAAAATTAAAGTAGACTCGTAAACTTGTTTTTTTCTACTTTTACTAAAGAAATCATTTTCTCTCATTTTCATTATTTTTATTATCTTATATTAACTCCAAAAAATGAGACTTAATTAGATCGATAAGTAGTCCATAACTTAGATTAGAAAAAATAAATAATAAAATAAAAATAGTTCATTTGTTTTTTGAACTTATTTATTGTGTGTATGAAAGTCTTGATTTTCCTACCCATGTGTTACGCCGCATGGCCTGCAAATGAGTGCATGTGATACAATCATAATTATTTTGTCTATTTTTAAAAAAAATACAATTTTTAATTATCTAAAAAGAAACAAAACCAACAGTAATGTTGAACAAGTAATTAATTGACCATGTGGTATCTACATTGATCTACTCGTTAAATGGGGACCCAAATGTCATTAGAGAGAATGGTGCTCAGTACTTAATTTTAATCTAATTTATAAGCCGTAAGAGAATCTAAATTTTGATATTTTTATCAATTAAATAATTAATTAATGGGACTTTATTCTGTCAACAAATACTAAAAAATCGAAGATTTGCTAGCTGATCAATTATCATTACCGTTCATGGTTTACCATTGGCATTCTTTAGACTAAGTGAAATATATAGATATATAAATTTTATTTATTGGATTAAATTCATATAAAATTTGAATTAAATATATGTTTGTTTTGATTGGATGACTAATTTGTACTCTATTATAAAACATAATAAAAAATTAAATAATAATAATATATATATATTATATTCTGACAATTGGTGTCATGTATTCTGACAATTACAATTAATCAAAAACTAGTCAGAAGCCTCAACTGTCTAAAATGATATATTTTAGCTAATCGCAAGGAACTTTACTTACTCGGTATAACGAAGGAGAAAGCCTAAAATGTCTTTTAACTATTTGAATTGATATAAAATTACCCTTTATTCACCTTTTGATCCAATATATACCTGATGTCAATATTTTAATTCAAAAATAGCTTTGATATTAATCCATACCAAGTGTTAATACCGCATGGCCTGCAAATGAGAACATGTGATACCATTATAATTATTTTGTCTATTTTTATAATCCAATTTTTTAATCTTCTAATCAATTGATCATGTGGTATTAGAAGATAATGGTGCTCAGTATTTAGTACCAGTACACTGATATTTAGCTATTTTTATGCTGTAAGAGAATCTAAATTTTGAATTATTTATCAGTTAAATAATTAATGTGACTTTATTTTTGTCTCCAAATACTAATAAATTGAAGATTTGCTAGCTGATCAGAGAAATGGATCCCCAAGCTTACCTTTCGCGAATATATTTCAAAATTTATTTTGATCGTTAATGATTTATTTTTAAATCGATCAGCATTCAATTAGTAATAACTGTTATTTCAAAGTGTCATTTTTCTTCAACAAGAATAAGTGACCATATGAGAAATCAACTCATAAATATAACTAGATTACATTCAGAAACTCTGAAATCAAGATCAAATTCAATCCATTTCTACTCTCTAGTTATGAAGAAATTTCATTATTTATTTAATTATATATCCCAAAAAAATCATCAAAATTAATCCATTTCTATTTTCTTGTTATGAAAATTTTGTTCAGTATCCTTGGTAATTTTGTTGGATATATAATTAAATAAATAAATTATAAACGTTTGAAGATTTAAAATTCTAAATCTCAATATAGAATCAAAATGTTATATGCTAATTATGAAGAAAGGATATTCAAGTCTTTTGTCAGAATGTGGGTAAGGAGGGGTATTGTAGGCATTATACAAGGAAACTTATCAAAGAGTTTGTTACACAAATAGTTAATAGTCAAGGGAGGTTAAAAGCTAACTATGGTTCATGGCTATGCATACTCAAATCATAATTCATTAATGAACAAATATCTCTTATTTCTTTTCTTTCTAAATTCTTGTAACTATTTCTTTATTTTGTATATTATTGTTAAGAAGTTATTCTTCAATCTTTAGCTTCTAGGGTACATATTAGTGTTTAATCAAATAAGCGCATTAAATTGGTATTAGAGCAAGACAATATAATTTTTTATTTGTAAAAATGCTGAAGACGACAGTAAATGGCAAAAAATCACTCAAGTATAGGTGTTTTACTTACAAAGTCAGTCAACCTATTTAATTAAATTTATAAATAAAATTATTGACATAAATTTTTATTTAAAACTAAAATTTAAAAAAAATAAAATATCATTTAATAACCTTTTTCCTTTATACAATCACTTAAAAGATATTATTTAAATCATTTAATACCACATTCACTACTTACTAATATATTACATAAGTGAAAAGTTATCCAATCAAATACAATCACATTGAATAAAATGAATAAAGTATTCTAAATGAAATTTAATTGAAACAATTTGTTTTTTCCTTCTCGATCTAGACAGAGCAGACAAATGCTAGAAGTTTGTGCGTTGAGAAATAGGATAATAAATAATTCCGAAGTATTTTAAGGTGTAGTTACTGGATTTTGTTACATGCAAGGCATCAACTATTTTCAAAATCTTCATGTTCATTAATGTTTATTCTGTTATAAAATAATTACTTAACAAACTTAAGATTAACACATTTAAAAAAAGAACAACGGAGAGAGTAATGTCTTTCAATCTATATCATTTTCATTCGTAAATGTAGTAGCTATTTATAGCAGTAAGCTAAAGTACAAATGTATAACTTGGCCACTAATTGCCAAGTGTTGGTAGTTTCCACATGGCATGCATCTTTGCCTTACACCATGATAAGAGATGAAAGTCACTAAATTGATAGTCTCCAAGTGGCATCCTCCATTTTCTTACAACACTCCCCCTTGGATGTCAATGTAAAAGAAAAGAAGTATACATAGACATTCATAATACACATTACTTGTTGCCTCATTAAAAACCTTTCTAGGAAAATCCAGTGGGACAAAACCTAGACTAAGGAAAAAAAGAGTACAACGTGTATTTTACTCCCCCTGATAAAAACCACGATTCAGATGGTTAAGTTTTCGCATTCCAATCTTGTGTACTATCTTTTCAAGAGTTGAGGCTGGTAAAGATTTGGTGAATAAATCTACTGGATTATCACTTGAACAAATTTGTTGTACATCAATATCACCATTCTTCTGGAGATCATGTGTAAAGAATAATTTCGGTGAAATATGCTTCGTTCTATCTCCTTTTATGAAGCCTCCTCTTAATTGAGCTATGCATGCAACATTGTCTTCAAAGAGCACCGTGGGTACCTTGACATCACACTTCAAACCACATATTTCTTTGATGAAATGTATCATTGATCTCAACCATACACATTCTCTACTTGCTTCATGAATGACAATTATCTCAGCATGGTTTGAAGAAGTAGCGACAATGGACTGCTTCGTAGATCGCCATGATATAGCAGTACCTCCGTATGTAAACAAATAGCCTATTTGAGATCGAGCTTTATGTGGGTCAGATAAATAACATGCATCTGCATGCCCAACAAAATCTGCACTATCTTTATTAGTATAAAACAGACTCATATCACTAGTCCCCTTTACATATCGCAATATATGTTTAACTCCATTCCAATGTCTTCGCGTAGGGGAAGAACTATAGCTTGCTAATAAATTAACAGAAAATGCTATGTCAGGTCTCGTAGCATTAACAAGATACATAAGTGCACCAATTGCACTAAGATAAGGTACTTCAGGACCAAGAGGTTCCTCAGTCTCTTCTTGAGGTCGGAATATATCTTTACTCACTTCAAGTGATCGTACAACCATTGGAGTACTTAGTGGATGTGCTTTGTCCATGTAAAATCATTTCAAGATTTTCTCAATATAGACAGATTGATAGATGAAGACCCCGTCTGCTAAATATTCAATTTGTAGACCAAGACAAAGTTTTGTCTTTCCAAGGTCTTTCATCTCAAATTCTTTTTTAGATATTCAATTGCCTTTTAGACCTCTTCTGGAGTTCCAATGAGATTAATGTCATCAACATAAACAACAAGAATAACAAACCCTGATGTTGTTTTCTTAATAAAAATACAAGGACAAATGACATCATTTATATAATCTTATTTTATCAAGTACTCGCTGAGGTGATTATGCAACATGCGCCCTGATTGTTTTAAGCCGTATAATGACTTTTGCAATCTGATTGAACACATTTCCTGAGGTTTTGAACTATATGCTTCAGGCATTTTAAGTCCTTTTGAAATTTTCATATAAATTTCATTATCAAGTGAACCATAAAGATAAACTGTAACCACATCTATTAGATGTATTTCAAGATTTTCATGAACAGATAAACAGATAAGATATCGAAAAGTTATTGCATCCATAACTAGTGAATATGTTTCTTCATAGTCGACACCGGATCATTGAGAGAATCCTTGCGCAACAAGGCGTGCTTTGTATCTTACAATTTCATTTCTCTCATTTCACTTTCGCACAAAAACTCATTTATAGCCAATCGATTTTACACCATTTGGGGTTTGGACTACAGGTCCAAAAACCTCACATTTAGCAAGTGAGTTCAATTCTGATTGAATTGCCTCTTGCCATTTTGGCCAATCACATCTTCGTCGACATTCTTCGACATATAAGGGTTCAAGATCCTCATTGTCTTGCATAATGTTAAGTACAACATTATATGCGAAAACATTATCAACTATGATTTTCGATCGATCTAAACTTATCCCATCATCCGTAGAACTTATTGAAAGTTTTTCATTCACTTGAGTCTCGGGTTCACTGATTTCTTCAAGAATATCACGATTAATCAGATCTTGAATCTCTTCGTGGGATTCTTTTGTAGTGTTATTTTTCGTACTTCTTTTTCTAGGATTTTTATCCTTTGAACCCAACGGTCTGCCACGCTTTAAGCGTGTTTGTGATTCAGAAGTCATGACACTTGTAAATGGTCCTTTTGGGACGTCAATCCGGATAGGCACATTTATTGTAGGAGTATGTGACTTTGTTATCCTTTTCAAATTAGTAAATGCGTCTGACATTTGATTTGCTATATTTTGCAAATGGATGATCTTCTGGACCTCTTGTTCACACATAGGGGAACGTGGATCAAAATGAGATAATGATGAAACTTTTCATGCAATTTCACTTTTAAGTTCTTTTTTCTTTCCCCCTAATTGCAGAAAATTTATTTCATCAAATTTACAATCTGCAAATCTTGCAGTAAATAAATCTCCCGTCAATGGCTCAAGGTAGCGAATTATGAAGGGTGAATCAAACCCAACATATATGTCTAACCTTCTTTGGGGGCCTATCTTAGTGCGCTGATGTGGTGCTACTGGCACATATACATCACATCCAAAAATTCGTAGATGAGTAATATTTGGTTCATGACCAAATACTAATTGTTACGGAGAGTATTTACTATAATGAGTCGGTCTGAGACGAACAAGTGATGTTGCATGTAATATAGCATTGCCCCAAACAATAGTGGGTAACTTAGTTTAGTAGAGGTCTTGCTATCAATTGTAAGCACTTAATAAATGACTCAGCAAGGCCATTTTTGAGTATGAACATGAGCTACAAGATGTTCAACGTTTATCCTTATTGATAAGCAATAATCATTAAAAGTTTGGGATGTGAATTCTCCAACATTATCAAGGCGAATTGCCTTAATGGGATAATCTGGAAATTGCGCTCTTAATCGTATCATTTGTGCCAATAATTTTGCAAACGCCAGGTTGCAAGATGATAAGAGGCACACATGAGACCATCTTGAAGATGCATCTATTAGGACCATAAAATATCTAAACAACCCACTAGATGGGTGAATAGGTCCACAAATATCCCCATGTATACGTTCTAAAAATTGAAGGGATTCAATGTTAACCTTCATTAGTGATGGCCTAGTAATCAATTTACCCTGACAACAAGCAGCACATAAAAATTCATCACTCGTAAGAATCTTCAGGTTCTTTAATGGATGTCCATTTGAGTTTTCAATTATTCGTCTCATCATTATTGATCCAAGATGACCTATTCGATCATGCCAAAGCACAAAAATTTTTAAGTCAGTAAACTTCTGGTTTACGATAGAATGTGCTTCAACTGTACTTATTTTTGCATAATATAAGCCAAAAGATAAAGTTGATAATTTCTCCAACACATATTTCTGATCTGAGACAATCTTGGTAATACCAAGGTATTCAACATTCATTTCATTTATTGTCTCAACATGATATTTATTTCGACGAATATCTTTAAAACTTAACAGGTTTCTTGGGGATTTAGAAGAGAACAATGCATCCTCTATAACAAGTTTTGTTCCCTTAGTCAGAAATATAGTAGCTCTTCCAGAGCCTTCTATTAAGTTCGAAATACCAGAAATCGTAGTAACATTTGTTTTTCTTCTAAGCAAGTAAGAGAAGTATTTCTCATCTTTGAATATGGCGTGCGTTGTTCCACTATCAATTACACAAATATTTGAATGATTGATCATTGATCCAAATGAAATTTGGGGCATATCCATATTTTCTTCAAGAACAGATATAAACAAAGTAAAATATTACTATTAAAAAGGGCTATTATATTTACAAGGAATAGAAAAACACAAACATACCAACTAATACAAACAAACAGAAAAGGAAATTATCTAGATTATTGCGGACTCGTCACTGATCGTTTTTCCTTCAGGGAATACAAAGAAATCAGCTACATCCAGATGCATAGGTTCAACATTATCTTCAGAGATGAATTTTGCTTCTGCATTATTATTCATCTTATGTATGGACTCAACATTATCTTCAAAGATAAAGTTTGCTTCTGGATTATTATCACCCTTTTTCAAGGATGCCTGATAAAGCTGAACCAGACACTTAGATGATCGACAAGTACACGACCAGTGCCCCATTCATCCACATATTTTACATACATTTTCTAAATTTTTTCTTTTGTATCACTTCTTGTCTTTCACCTTTCTTTTTATAATGCTGGTCATTTTTTGGTGCAAGACGATCATTATGGTTATAATTTATTTTACAACCACGATCACGACTGAAGCCACAACCACGATAGGAGCCACAACCTCTTTATCGTTAGTGATAATTTACCTGATTCACTTCAGGGAGTGGCATAGAACCAACAAACCGACTTTCATGATTTTTTATCAATAAGTCGTTATGTCATTCATCAATATGAAGATGTGAAAGTAATTCATAATATTTTTTAAAACCCATTTCTCGATATTGCTGCTGCAGGAGCATACTCGAGGCAGAAAATGTGGAGTATGTTTTCTCAAGCTTATCATGTTCAATGACCTCTTCTCTGCATAAATTTAACTGTGATATAATTCTATACATGGAAGAATTATATTCAGTTATACTTTTAAAGTCTAGTAACCTCAGATTAAACCAATCATGACGCGCCTGTGGAAGAATGACCAACTTCAGGTGGTCATATCTATCTTTCAAATTATTTCACAGTACAAGGGGGTCTTTAATAGTGAGGTATTGCATTTTCAACCCCTCGTCAAGATGGTGGCGGAGAAATATCATAGCTTTTGCACGTTCTTGACTGGATGCCTGGTTATTATCTTTGATGGTTTCTACCAGACCCATTTCATCCAGGTGGATTTCAACGTTTAATATCCATGATGAGTATCATTTACCCGATATATCAAAGGCAACAAATTCAAGTTTAGAAATATTAGACATTTTTTAGAAAGATAAAATTCTTACCCTTTTTACCTATTTAGAGTAGCTCAAGTTTGCAGAATCCCGTGTTGATAACGTGTTATAAAATAATTACTTAACAAATTTAAGATTAACACACTTAAAAAGAAGAACAATGGAGAGAGTAATGTCTTTCAATCTATATCATTTTCATTCGTAAATGTAGTAGCTATTTATAGCAGTAAGCTAAAGTACAAATGTATAACTTGGCCACTAATTGCCAAGTGTTAGTAGTTTCCAAAGGATGGTTTCCACATGGCATGCATCTTTGCCTTACACCATGATAAGTGATGAAAGTCACTAAATTGGTAGTCTCCAAGTGGCATCCTCCATTTTCTTACAACATATTCTGCTTTTTTTATTTTCTTTGGTCTTTATTATTTTTTTGTCATTATTTTATATAAGCCGATTTTTTTCATGAGTATAGTTATTAAGATGTGCTAAATTATCAAAAAAGATTGAATATGGATGTTGAATGGAAACTATCTTATTGTATTAAAATTGATTAATTTTATTATTTTCATTCTTTCAGCATATGAAGGATTGGTTTTAGTGTTTGAAAATTGTTTGGTTAAATTCAGACTCTTGTGTCTTATGTTTGAGTCAAGATTTATTCCTCAATAAAAGAGTATGAATTGAATGAAAATATTTAAGCAAGGATAAACTTATTTTATTACTATTATAATAAGATAATTTACTATACTGAAATCCTCGAGTTTTATTATTAACAAACAGTCTTAGATGAATTCAATATTTTACTTAATCAATATGTTTGATGTTTTAGGGGGATTTGCAAATTCTTATATGCACATGCTACATCTTCTTCTTTCTCATTAAATTTCCTATTCATTTAGTTTCTTCCCATTCCACAATTCAATTTTTTTTTAAAAGTATAATTTACATAAATCTCATAGTGTTAAGAGTTAATTGCATTATTTCCCAACTCTTTTCCAAATTACAAAAATCCCTTAAAATTTCTGAATTTTGGATATATCACTGGACTTTCGAAGACATCAACAGACAACCAGATACATAGGGGAGAGATGTATCTGAGAGGGGAGGGATGTATCATAGAGGAAAGAGATGTATTCGAGAGGGCGATAGGGATGTATCAGCTAGAGGGGAGTGATGTATCCGACATAAGATTTTTGATTTTTTTTAAAATGGTAGGAAATTTTAGAGATTATGGTAAAATAAGACGTGTATTTAAGTAATTTTTCCTTAAAACTTTGTATATTTTATTTGCGGTGTCACAATACAACTGATTGCAGGCATTATTTTGTACAAGTTCGCCAATAAATTTAGTCCAAAATAATGCAAAAAGGTTAGTACATATTTTTCTTCTAATAATATTTTATCAGTAAGCTATAATCGTATAATAAGGTGTAGCTAAACTTTCTTTCACAAGACAATGTGATAAAATTCAAAATATCTAAGTACGAACAGGGTACAAATTATAACTTAAAATATTGTTTAGTTTCAATAGAGCAAATGTCTCAATGAGTCGAAGTAATGTAGATAGTTGGTCAATTAGCCGCTTAAACTTAACACGGTGTGTACATGTATAATATGTACTAGAGGATGATGCCCGTGCAGTACTGCACGGGCCCAATATGTCATTGACAGTAATAGAAAGAGTAAATTTGGCGTCCTATAATTCAAAATTTGGTATCCTAAATGTTCGTTCTTTTTAAAGTGCGCTGAAACATGTAATCAAAATTTGGTATTGTAAATGTTTGTTCTTTTAAATGTGCGTCGAAACATATAACTGTGTAGAACTCTTAACTCAATAGCTCAAAATTGATTGTTGTTAAGTTGTCTTTCATTGAAGGTTGGCACACTTCAAATAATTTTTTTCACAACAGAAACAATGACCAACTAAAATAGTAACTGCAACCTGAGTAAATAGGTGTATCTCCACGAATCCTCCTCCAACCTGAATAAATTTGTTAGATTAGTTTCTCAGATTTTCATAAAACATTTGAACAAATCAGTTTTACAAAATAGGGCATATTAACAAAGTACAAAAATAAGTTCATGATGATCCTGAGTAAAATAAGAACAGAAAATACGGGCAATCATTGATAGCTAAGACTAAAAAGAGATGTTAACGTATGTATTTGTGATAGTTTCTACTGCTATCACTGTTAAATTAGCTTTCAAAATGGTACTAATGGGTTCGATAAAAGATGCGCCGCGAACAAAAATTGATACAAAGTGTTCATAGTCAGCTGTCTACGAAAGAAACAGAAAGAAGATCAAGACAAACCCTGCAAAATGCGAAGAAAGTATTGAAATATGTATCAACTCAACTATAACTTCCTAACTTGATTCTCTTTTCACAACGTTTTCATCATTTAGAAAAGAGTCATTTCTAAATAAGCGAAGATCAACACAATCCTAACAAATGGAAAGCCAATAACAACCCATGCTTGCAAAATAACTCAGATTGCAGCTTCAATGAACATGTTTACCAAACTACAAGATTTCAAACGTGCTAAATCACTTATAAAACGATCTTTTAATAATAGCATAGTATTATATATATTAACAGTATGTACAACAAAGTATGTTTTCAAGTTAAATCGTCTGCTAGCATTGTTTGCAATAGACACTATACGCCATAAAAACAACTACTACTCATAGCTTTTGATACTTCAAAAGTTGAGTAAAAATTCATGCTTGATAGCCAATTTTCTGCATTCCAAAAATGACATCTTTTCGAGGTGGATAGGTACCTGAAATTACAAACTGTTGTTCTTGCAAATTATTGAAAAGGTCATATACTAAAAATAATCATGGCTAGTTTATGTTCAATGTAGAAACATCTCTATTTGAGCAGATTGTAGCTTTATGTCTTTATGATAATATAAGAAGATTTAGATAGAACAAAGTTATTTAGTTTCGACTCAACATAAATTCATGAAGTTGAATACCTCCTAAATAAAAATCTTCATAGCGACTATATGTACACTTGATACTTTTAAATCAATATTTAATAACAAAGATGTCTAGATCAATAATTAATAACAAAGACTAATAGGTAATAAAAACCCAATGAATATCAAAATGGAAAGCATCTGCGGCTAAGAACTGAAATTGAGATTTGAAAAGAAGAAAAATTTGTTAAGCCCACAAACAACAACAATGAAAGTGTATAAAATGAATATCGGAAAACGATAGTTATTGATTCTGCTGAAATAGTTGATCCAATCAAGTATGTAAGAAGAGGTATGAGCCAATGAGTTCACAGTGCTAGAGAAGTTCCGAAATATCACTTTTTTTCAAGTTAGACATCCCAATATTGCGATAAGCAAATGAGGCAAAAAGTCAGAATTAATGCGTATAAAATCTAATCTAGCTAAGATTGGAGAAGAACACAGAGAAAATATAGCAACCACACAACATGCTTTTGCTTTGCAGGTTGTTAATAAATCAATTTTCAAAAAAGAGAAATGGACCATGACAGATAATTGATCGAAGGAGATGCTCATCATAAATCCACCAAATATAAATTGACTAAAAACCAGTAATCTTAAGCAAATAGTGAAACTCTCGAATAGTTGGTAGACAAATATTCATTCAACAAAAGCAATAATTGCATATAAAAAAAAATTGGTCGAAAAGGATTTAATACGAAGCAACACACAGGCAAAGTGAATTCTTACAGAATCACACATTAGGATTTAAGAGAACATCACACAATGGATTTACTGCCTTTACAAAAGAATAGAAACCGCTTCAACACTAAAAATATTATAAATTTGAAAAGAAATGGAACAATCAGAGAAAACAGAGAGAAAAGTAATACAATAATATCTCTTGGTTAGGTCTTCAGAATTATCAAAGAGTTCGAACTACTAACCTGGGTTAAAGCAAGCGACATAAAAACTGAATAATATCTTTGTTAGTTCCCTATGATGGGTCTTCCCTATTGACCGGATGATAATTTCAAAAAATTTCCTTTGCAGTCACCAAAAAGTAAACAAGTAAGGAAGATACTTCCTGCAATAGTAGACAATACAGAGGGTAAATATGTATGAACAGAGAATATAATAAGTCACATTATATCTCAAGCTTACATTATGTCTCAAGCGTGTATTTAAAAGCCTCATCTAAGCTCAATTGTAGGTTTTTAAGTAGACTGAACTTTTATAGTGCATTTGCTGGCATGGATGGTTCAATTTTCTCAAAAAAATTTAGAGACTTTGTATTATAAATTCAGTAATAAATTAAAAACAACTATACAAATGCATTTAAATAAAGGGTAACCTTGATGCAAGTTGTCTCAAATATGTGTGCAGCTGTCATGGAAAGTAATTTTTCAGCCAAGTCTCCGAAAATTAGAGGTGATGTCGATCCACTACCATCAATCAGGTCAATTTGAAAGGTACAACTGCAATTATGATTAGTTTAGTACTTATGTATGTATAATAGATTCTGTTGTAATGAAATGTATATGAGAAAAATATAATACCGAGGCACTAATGTTGTTTGTCGATGGCACGTTGTGCATTCGAACACTTTCTTTTCTTTTGTGCACTTTTTCTGCTTACATCCTGAACACTCGAGCACACAAAACTTCTGCAGTTCATCTGAAATTTGTTATTTCTGCCTCTACGTGGAAAATTTCATTCTGTCCAGGATAATGAAATACATATGTAGTAGGACTATATTTATATTTGTAAAAGCTTCCGGTAAGATATATTTGTAATAGTTATAAAACTTACAATTATTTTAGATGAAATTTCTTCAATAGTGATAAATTATTGTTGAGCTGGAGCCATTGTGAGAGACGTCGATGACCCAGAGAAGTTCTCCAATGCAAAGCTTGAAGCATGTCTTTGTTTCTTTTTGTCATATTCATACACCAAAATAAAGTATTTAATATGTTGTTCAAGTGCAAGTAATATATTATAATAAAAAAATTCATACCAGTTGATGAGCTCCAATGCCTGTGGATTAGTAGGGTTCATGTAAATCGTTGAATTGAATCTACTCTGAAGCGATAAATCTGTATATGGACAATGTTTCTATAATGTTATCTTTTGAGTATAAATATTTAATGAATTTTATTTAATACAATCATATTCTGATAAGGAGATATTCTTATACTTCTTGCAAGGATTACAGAAAATTCTGCAACCATTTCTATTTTAATTTGGAGTTTTGCTCTTTCAACCTCTCCAAAGTCTTTCCATAAAGTGAGAAGAAATTGTCTCTTCCTGAAAGCAATGGAACATCTATGGTAAAGGCGTATGTGAGTTTGCAAAGGGAAAATAAGCGAATAATGTAAGATGTTATACTTACTGATTATCGACAATAGTATTCTCGCGACACTTATTTTGAAGGCGCCAACATATTTTAAGGGGCCACAACGAAGAACTACATCTAGTATATCTGCAAGTAAAAAGTAATCAAATATAATGAATGTGTACACATGTATGCAATTGTATATATGTTATGCGTAGTAATAGTTAATAGGAGTAATATACCAATTTCTGTAGTTGGAGCAGAAAACATAGTAACTATGTGGTCAAAACTTGTGACTTTCAGTTTGGTCGGTGGTGGCAGTGGCTTTTCATGCTCGTCAGTAAGGTTGACATGTTCAATTATAGTTTCTCCATCAAGTACCCAATAGAATTTCTGAATTGGTCTTCCATATGAAGTTGATGAAACTTCAACTCTTGCACTGGTAATCAGATATGTGCCAAAGAGTTTAAGTCAACATAATTATCAATATCAGCAGCATACATAACTCCCCTAATTTGTTGCTCCTGTAAAGTGTTGTAAATGTTAATGTCTATATTGATGAGACTAAATTATATCTGCATACAAGTTAACTATTATCACTATAGATAACTCTTCGCTTCCAAAATTAGATTTTGAAATCTGAATTTTTTCTATGGGCTTACTTTTCCTCCACTCATGTCTACAATTTGAACTTTACATGTCCAATCTGCTGTTTTGATTGTTGTTATTAGATCGATGTTCAATCTTAGTGTCATATGTCTACTAGAAAAATAACTTTATCAACAATAGAGGCACGAAGTATTGTACAAATCAGCCATATAACATGGCTTCTCGAAAAGGTTCATCAAATCGAATACTTATTTGGTGAAATTTTAGAAAAAATAGAAACATGCAAGTTGAAAATTTTCGCAGAAATCAGTAAATCCATAAAAAAAAATAGAATTTAAATTTTCAATAGACTACATTCGAGGGAGACAAAGAATAGAGAAAATTCATCCACTACTCACCCATTTACAGTAAAATAGTAATGACCCGCTAACAACATTAAAGATTCGTCGATCAAATATATATCATAATTAACTACAAATTCAACATCAACAAAGAAACTGAATTTGTCTATTGCATGAATAGAAATACCATTTTGATTTTTTCCACGACCGAAAATTGGGAAAAACATTGAAGATATAAACTTTCATTTTGATTTACCCGTTTGTTCAGAAGAAATTTAAATGGAAAAAATCAAATTTTCAGCCATGTATTTTCCCTTATTTAGAAATGACCCATTTTGATTTTTCCCTTTGATTAAAAACAAAAATCCAACTGTCATTCTTAGTTTATCATTTGAGCACAAAGAAAATTGAAGAGAGAAGAAGAACAAAGGATAAGAAGTACCTTAAACTGCAGCAACACTTTCAAAAGATGAAAGATGAACAGAGCTAACACTTTCAAAAGATGGAAGATAAAGAGAAAGGGAAGATCTTTATTTTGTACCAAGTATAATGAATAAGCAAATAAATACATGTCTCTAAAACAATGCATGAATTGTAATAGCCAATCAAATAGGGCCACAAACAATAAAATATTAAATTTATTATAGTACAATCTAAATAGCTTTTGGTCCACTTCTGTAATGCAGTGTTTGTCCAACTCTGTAGTACAATTTGAATTGCATTTTGTACAATTATTTAGTGTTGTGATAGTCCCAATCTTGTTGGCTTATTTATCAAGATAATATAATTGTGTATGATTTATATATATAATTAGAAAAAATAAATAATAAATTTGATTGATTATTTGTAAAACATCCCAATGAAATTAGGGGTATTATATTTAAATTTTAACTTTTACTTTATTTTCAAGTAGTTAAAAATAAAAAATTACCTTATATGTGCTAATAAGATATTCATGCATAACACTATATTGATTTATTATCTCTACATGGTGGACAAGGCTCGTGGCTTAAGAATGGAGACGGTGTTATGGCCTCCAAGCTCGATAGGTCATTAGTATTTGTAGATCTTTAATTTTTGATAATAAATATAGTATACATCATAAATAAAATATTTGATAACCATGCGTAGCATGATCGAGTTACCTAGTGAATATGATATGGGTCAATTTTATTTGATGTGCGTGTGCACTAAAATGATCATATTGTGTTTGAATTGACTTAAAAGTTGGTCAAATATATTTCTGAAAGTATTTGACAAATATAAAAATAACTTAAAATAAGTAAAAAATTACTTAAAATAAGTTAAAACCCAAAAGTAGACATTCCCCTACTTTTTATTTTTTGACTTAAAAGTCATTTCAGCTTGACTTTTTATTTTTGATTTAAAAACTATTTTTTTTCAAGTCAATTCAAATGGGCTCTAAGTACATATTTTCATATTTATTGTAAAATATATATTGTCTAGGAGTGAAGAATTTAGTTATCCATTATCTAAATATTGTATTAGATTCATTGGTTCTCTATGCGATCACTATGGTACTTTAGTGTTGTTACGTAAGTGTAGTCAAAAGGAAATTTATGGATGATGCTTATTATTTTTCTACTAACCCTAATTTTATAAGGTATGATATGGCACAAATATGGTCCAAGTGTGATATATATTATTGTTTCATTAATTCTTTTTCAAAGGGAGAGGATATGATTCAACTTTGATCGAAATATTTGTGCATCAAGAGATTCAATCTTGGTGTATATTACTATTTGTTATTGTACAATTGATGTTTGAATTTTTTTTGACTCTAAGTCATGCCTTGATCAACCTTGATGTAAATGTTTTTCCATCGCGTAAATTTTGATGTCACTATCTTGCCAGGATGCACAACCCTTGGTGCTAATGTCATGCCATGTCGCGCAAGTTTTGTTGCTCATGATTGAGGCCAGTTTTGGCTATGTAGCTCATACACACTTGTTTTGATCGAATGATTGGATACTTAATTATCAACATAATTTTTTTAGTGTACCTATTGAACATTTAATATTTTTAATCTTGCACATCATAGTATCAATTTAGGAAAATAAATCTTAAGTTGGTGGGTATTTTTTTTATTTTTAGTTCGCACTGTTTTATTTATTTCCATATCTAAAAGTTATGTTTTGTTGTACTTGAGAAAAAAATGGAGTATTATAAAATAGCTACTAAGTGTCATGCCTAGTAGATTTGCTTTTATTAAAAAATAAAAGATGTAAGGGAACGACATTTAGAAACTCATATTATAAAATAGAATTTTAAAAAAATTGTTATAGTTTGTGCCTTATTAACAATCAATAGTTATAGTTTTGATATGTATCATCGCAACTACTGTTTGAGATGTTATGTAAAGAAAAAAAAAAGATTTTTTCTTTAAGTGTTAGGCAACTATATTCGTTATATTCATATAAATATTTATATTTAGATTTTTTTTTGCTAGAGATTTGAGTTTATTTTAATTTTAAATTAAATTTTCCATTGTTTTCATCGTTCTTTATCCTTATTTCTTTCTCTCTTTTTTCTTAATTTTCAAGTTTGATTACTGTATGATTAAAAAATTATATATTTCTAATAAAAGAAAGAGAATCAAGTGATCGTGATTTTTATTTTCCGAAGAACAAGATACAATTGTTGTAATAAATAGATTTAAAGAAAAAAGAGAAGGAGATAATAATGGTGGCGATTTTCAAATTTGAAAAAATAACAATTAATACAGTTGTCATGACATTAATGACAATTATGGTGTGTGTGGGGGATGAGAAAGTAATAATAAAGAGAGTGAATTAAAAAATATATATTTTTGAAATATAATTGACCAATTTTAAACCTTCGCACACTGATTTTAAATGTATTGCACTCACCATTGCTATATCAGTGAAAAACATTTAATAATACAAATTTTGAATAATATAAATATATAAAGTAATAAATATAAGGCTTAGTTGTTTAACTGAAAAATTATCAATTTTTAACGTCTCCCGCTAGACTAAACTAATTTCTTGTTTTTTATAAATGAATTGGGCATCAATGTTTATACATAATAAATAGAGCCTTAGTTGAAGTGTGAAAAGTCACTCCAACTTTAGGTGTATCTCGAAGGAGTCGACTAGTTTTCTAGTGTTTATGATGAGCCTCGGTGTTTAATTGATACTCCCTCCGTCCACTATTAATTGTCATACTTTCTATTTTTAGAGTCAAACTATAAAAACTTTGACTAACATTTTAGGATATATTTTTTCATCATATTGATATGTAAAAAATTGCAATGTATAGTACTTTTCGTATAGTTTTTGAATATTTAAATTTTTTGTTTAAAAAATCGAATTAATGTAATCTAATTTAACTTTGAAAATAAGTCAAATTGACTTTCGAAAAACGCAACATGACAAATAAAAGTGGACGGAGGGAGTATAAAGTTTAATTGAGGTGTCTAACTGAAAAGTCACGCCAATTAGCTTTTAGTGTTTCGTTATGTTTCCTACATGTATAAATGAGTTGGGCCTCATTCAGTGAATCTACTGAAAGCCCAACCCATACTTAATGGCGGGAAAGTCGAAGTGAACCGAACAGGCGTGTCGTGTGCGTGTCCGGTAAGCTTCCAAATTGCCATAAAAAGTACTCAAACCTGAAAAACCTCCCGCCGTCTTCAACTGCTGGAGTACTCCTTTCACTACTGTACTCATTTTCCGGTATCGCCATTTCCGGTGGAGTGTAACTTCACTTCAGTGAACCGCCATTGCTGTCTCCTCGCTTGTAACTGGTAACTGTTAACTTACTCTATCCGTCAATACAGATAAAAGATTCCTTTATTAGTTTCTGAATTTGAATTTTGAATTTTGTTGCGTGCACTTTTGTATTGCAGATAGATAGATAGATACTTGTGTTTAGATTGTGATTTTTTTTTTGTTTTTGGCTCATTTTGGTTTGATTAACTTCAGAGGATTAATAGATAATGACGCTATTGAGGTCTCGTGAGGTGACTCCGGCGGCATCTAAGGCTAAAGTTTCTTCTAAAATCCTAGAAAATCATGTATTGGAACCAGTAACTCCGTCGAAATCTCTTGAGACTTCTGTTCAGCCTTTATGTGTTGTGACTCCTACTTCTCCTTCTTTGGCTGGTGGTGACATTCCTCCTGTTGCTAGAAGGAGGAGTTTGAGATTGGCTTCTAAAAATGGTTTGAGTGATGTTGGTGAAATTTTGAGTAATGAAGGGAAGAGTAAGGATTTTGAAATTGATAATGGGGATACTGGCAAGAGTTTGAAGAGTGACGTTGGTGTAGAAAGTGCGGATTTGGATGAAAGTGATCAAGATTTAGGGGTTTTATATAGTGAAGCAGTTGATGAAATAGGTATGGATGAATCTGATGATATAGGAAATTTAGTCTGCAGTGAGGGAAGAATTGAATGTGTTAAAGAGGGGAAAGGGGATAACAGTACAAGTATGGAAGTGCAGGGTGAAGGGAATACTAAGTTTTTGAGTTTGCGGTCGGGAAAGAAGATCTCTAAGAGAGCTGTTGAAGAATGCAGTGGTGGCGCTGTTGGTGATGCTGGAAGTGTTAATCAGAATGGTTGTGATGAGAAGTTGTCTCATGGAAAGCTAAGTGAAGGAATGTCAAACAGTTGCGGTTCAGATGGCTCCAGCGATAAGTTACAGACAAGTTCAGTTGAGCCTTCTAGTGTTAAGAGGAGGAGATTCAGCAGAGAAGAGAAATCTAAAGGTATAGTTTCTGAACAGGGTTTGCCAGTGGTTCATTCAGTGAATTTGGAATCAGAGGTAGCATTTGGGATGTCAATTGAGAACACAGTACCTCAGTCTGCCTGTTTGCCCGAAACCATAGATCTGTTTGTTCAGGGTGATGGACTAGTTGCCACTTTGCAAAATCGTGATTCAAAGACAAGGAGGATTAGTAGAGAGGAAAAGGGAAAACAAGTTATGGCTGGCGATGATTTGTGTCATGGTGTTGATACATTGGAAGGAAAATCCAAGCATGGGGCAGAGAAACTCGTTGATGAAATTGTTTCAAGAGCTATTAATTTGACAATTCAAGATGGAGAGCAAGTTGCAGATGCCGATGGCAGTGCAACTGCTACCAGAAGAGTTCATAGAGAAAGGTTTAGGGATATTGCTAGACGAAATGCTTCCAGGTTTGCTCATTTCTCTTCCCAAGCCGAACAGGAGACCGATGTAGCTGATGAGGCTGCTGAGGAATTTCCACAGGAGGTAGCGGAGACTGAAGAAATAGAAGACTGGCCCGGTCCATTTTCAACTGCTATGAAGATTATTAGAGATCGTGAAATGAACAAGCATCAGCAGCAGAGTAAATCTGAGAAAAGTAAGATTGAAGTGGTATGGGTTCCCAAAACGGACCAGCAGTGCCAATCTAGAAAGCTGGTTGTTCCCTCATTACATGACTTATGCATGGACATTTTAGTGAAGAATGCTGATGCAATCATTTCACTTGATGGTTTACCTGATGCACTTAGGCACAAGATTTGCCAGTCACTGTGTGACTCTCGGGAAATGACATATCAATTTTTTCAACTTCTTATCAGTGAATCTCCTACAGAGATACGCATAAGGGATTGTTCATGGTTGAACGAGGAGAATTTCACACAGAGCTTTAAAGGATGCGACACCAACAACTTGGTGGTGAGTTTTAATTTATTCTTTTTTACTTTTGCTATGGTTGATTGGAGTAAAAAAAGGAATTGTTGGAGGAGTAAGTAAAAGCTAAAGTGTATGTGTTCCTCATCGTTTGGTTAGGAAATTTTAGAAAACATGAAGTAGAAGTGGATGGGTTGCATTACTCTGCATCATCATTCTCAATCTCTCCAAAGCTGGATGAAAGTGATGAAGTATATTACAATCATACCAAATGATTGGAAGTAAATCATCAATACTTAACATAGGGAAGTAGATTGTTGGTTTCTCTTTTCTTCCTCTTCACCTCTCATTCAAAGAACCAAACATAGTTTTGATCTTCATGAATACTACTTTTTAGTATTATTCATCTAGTCAGTCTCTCCAGTCAAATTTTGCTTGCATATGTAGTAATAGTTCAATGATATGTTAGTTCTGATACGTGAACTTCAAAATGTTTTCTTTGTGGAGCCAGGTGCTTCAACTGGATCAGTGTGGTCGCTGTATGCCAGATTATATCTTATTGGTTACATTAGCTCGTCGTCCAAACAATCTCCCTGCATTGACGACCTTATCCTTGAAAGGTGCTTGTCGTCTTTCGGATGTTGGGCTGGAGGCGATCATCTCTGCAGCACCTAATTTAAGATCAATGAATCTTAGCCAGTGCTCTTTGCTGACATGTGATGGAATTAGCTGTTTATCTAATTCATTGGGATCAGTTCTGAGAGAGTTATATCTAGACAATTGCGAAGCAATACATCCCATGCTTATTCTGCCAGCATTGCTAAAGCTAGAACATTTGGAAGTTCTATCAGTAGCTGGAATCCAGACTGTGTGTGATGCTTTTGTTAAAGAATTTGTTACTAATCGAGGTCAGAGTCTGAGAGAGATTATTCTGAAAGGATGCATGTAAGTGGTTTTTGTCATGTTTCAAGTGATGCTCCACTGAGAAATTTGACTGATACTGATTGTCTTTGTGCCTTGAATCTGACACAGGGAATTGACTGATTGTTCTCTGAAAGATATTTCACAAAACTGTCCCGGATTGCGTGCTATAGACCTGAGCGACTTGTGTAAATTGACCGACTCTGCAATTGAACATCTTGCCACTGGTTGTAGAGAAGTTGACAATCTAAAACTCTGTCGCAATCCATTCAGGTTTCCAAAATATAGCAATTGACCAGATAATTTTTTTCCAAGTGTAGCATATGCGGTGTCTTTAGCCGTGATCTTTTGCTTGCAGTCTTTATCATCATTTTGTGTAGTGCTTTATTCTTTTCTTGAATGCCAATTGCTTATGTCTTAAGACCAATTTGTCAAAAAATATCAATGTTCTTGGTTTTAGATTTATTTCACAGGTACTTCATGCTTGAAGGCTTAGAATAGATGCTACATATAGGTGTTCTCAGTAGGCATTCTTTGTTTCAAGCTATATATAGGATTTTCGCAGTATGCATTCTTCAAAATATGAAAAAAGAAGTACTATCTTTTTGATAGTATGTTCTGCATTCCTTGAATTCATTAATAGAAAAATGGAAGTGGCATAAGCTTATTCTTATCTTTACTAATGGCAGTGATGAAGCTGTTGCTGCTTATGTGGAAACTAGTGGGGGATCTTTGAAGGAACTATCTCTCAATCGTGTCAAAAAGGTACTTGACAGCATGCAATGTTCATTGCCTCTCTTATTTTGTTTGCGTGGACATAGGAAAATGTGTTATGGGTTCTGATTGTGTACTTCTCTTTGCTGAATTTAGTTGATCAAGCCAGCAAAAATCTGCTTAGATCAATATTTTAATTAATTGAGAGAGATTCTAATGATTTAGTATCCAGTTTTGATTTTTAAGTATTGTTTGTTACACAAGTAAGGTTACCCAGTTTATCTTGAACTTACTGCGTTACGGTATGTTGTGAACTTTGCTTAGATATAACAACTATTCAAATATATTCTGGGAGCAACTTTTGGTGTAATCGGAAGCCTGACAATGTAGTGGAATTAAATACTCCCTACAGTCCGAAGGGACAAAATTCCACTCACGTTTGTGGTGATTTACCACTTTCTTGGTGCCACACTGTTTGTAAAATCAACATTAACTTATAAAACAAATATATATTTTGAGAGAACTAGCAAATGGAACCTTGGGTTTGTAATCCGAACCAGCAAATTTTCCTTTTTATTTGTAGACCTTAGTTTTCCTCTTCCACTTTTTCCTGGGTACCTGGAATTTGCTAATCCAAAAGGCCAATGAATTATTGCCAAGACTAAAAGTCGAGGATCTTAGTTTTTCAACGTCTTTATATGGTTTTTACAGGTTTCACACAACACTGCAATGTCTCTAGCCAAATGTTCAAAAAATTTGATTAGTCTGGATTTGTCTTGGTGTCGCAACTTGACGAACGAAGCCCTGGGATTGATTGTTGATAGCTGCTTATCGTTGGAAGTACTAAAATTGTTTGGCTGTTCTCAGGTATGCCTCTGTTTACTTTGGTAAATGAGAAACTTACTTTGCTCATCTCCCTAGAGTTTGCATGGTCATTCAAAGAAACAGTAATGTCCTACATAGTTTCCTGTACCTCAACTGACAGCAGGGAGTGTTGAAAGGCACATGCTCGTATCACAGAGTCAGACAAATGACAACTTTCTCAAATATGTAGAATAATAGGAATTCCTTGTGCTTGTACAATTTTTACTTTGTGTTTTTGTAACCTTGAGTCCTTTCATACCCTCTAGTTTACTATTCTGTCAACTGAAAGAAAATAGGTCATTTAATTGAGGTTCATACATCTTAAGGTTTCATTTGAACTGACTTGGCTTTGGTCTAGTGGGAAGAGTGCAACACATGATGTGTGTATTAGGCGCCCGTTACTTGTCCGAACCTTGGCGCAGAAAAAAACTTGGTATTTAAGTGGAGAATGGTAGAGGGGCTGTCCCATTAATGACAAAGTTTCAAACCGCGCACACAGCCTCTAGGGTATATCTCGGTTCAAAAATCAAGGTTTCTTATGATCTGAAGAAAGGATCACAAGATTTAGCATCTATTCCCCAGATTGATCAGAAAATTTTGGAGAATAAAATCTAATGGTTGTGAAATGTCCAAAATGCTTATGCTTTCGAGGTTGCTAAAAAACAGTCTAGCTGATTCCATATTTTCTTCTATGTTGTGGTCCACTGCTTATCATCACTGTTGCTGTGTAAACTTTGAATTCCTCAAAGGGAAGTGTGTTTGCTGGTACATCAAAGTATGCAATTCCCGGCCCCTATTGGTTGCTACTATTTTTTTGGTGTGTGTGCATTTGTTATGAATCTTTAGAGAAGGCTCGATTCACAGGGCAATATATAAATTCAGCTTGTTAAAGAGACTGTAACCTCAGAGTTCAATGGAAGAGAAGGAAGTTGAAACCTTAGAGTTCAATGGAAGAGAGATCTTGCTTTTGGCTGAAATATGACTTAATGATTTATTCATTAGAAACTCCTTTAAATAGGAGTCTTATTACATCAATAGGAAGTCTAATCCTTGTGAAAATAGGAAAACCTAAATCCTATTCCAAACTAATACTAACTATAGCTTAACCTAATCCTTATGTAGGTTTGAAACATAAAAATCATATTCTAGAATAATAAATAAAGCTACTTAAAAATATAATTAAATACTTAATTAATTGACTTTACCACATCCACAACAACATTTGATTTTTTTATTTTTTTTTGTGGCGGGCATTGGGGTTGGTAAAGAGATGGATCAAGATGGTTGCATTCTTGGTAAATATCAACCTTGAATCTTGAAACTTTGTTCTTATGCAACTGTCAAGGTAGGGTTAGGATCTCTGCATGACCTTTCCTACTATCATTGAAAGATGATGGATCCAACTTCATTAGATTCAGATGTCCTTAGATATTGCCAATACAAGAAAATGATATCTATTGGTGGCAAGCAGGTAGCAATGGACACTGTCTCGCAGGAAAATTACAGTGTAGATAGGTAAAACAAATAATTATGTATATATATACTATAAGTGGAATCTTCTTGTGCTAGTTTTGATTCCACTTGGTGAAAATCCGGACTCTGCCATAGGTGGCACGATTCATGAGCTATAGTTCTATAATACTCTCTTTTTAAGAGAAGAATCAGTTCTGATATTTTGTTTGATGCCATTTGTTTCTTCTAGTCCTTTTACTTTTGACTCTATAATTGTTACTAGTGCATTTCCCTTGCAAATAACTTTGGCATGTGCCAATATATATGCAGGTTACTAGTGTTTTTCTGGATGGGCACTCAAATCCCCAAGTTAAGATCATTGGATTGAAGATGACTCCGATACTACAGCACATTGAGGCACCAGATTCTCTGCAGCAGGGGGCGCTACGATATTCAGCAGTGCCATCTATAGTCTGACAGATGATTTTATTGGAAGTATTAAAAATGGAATCAGTATCCGCTGTGAATGCCAGAAGTCATAATCTCTCCCCTCACTTCCTTTTGAAACTATTCTAGATGAGCTTTTGCGGTAATGCTATGTCAAATGAAAACTTCCCATGCTCATGGAGAATAGTTTCCCATATCTCAACATTATTTTGTATTGATTTGTAAACTATCATGTTCTCGGTGTCGGAATTGGATGACTTGTGTGTGGCTATACCTACTTGTATAACCCACTTCCAAATCAATTATCAAACGATCTTGAGCGATAAAAACTCTTATGCACCTTAATGTTACACGATACGGAAGAATATCCCAGCCAAAAAAATATAATTAAAGCGTTGGGTTAGCTGTTTCAGATTGTATGAAGAACGGTATCATTAATTCTTCTTGTACTAAAGTTATGAAACTGCACTCACTTTAAAAGTTGGTATCTTCTTATATAACATGAATACTTTTAGCTCAAGGGTTTTAAATTGATAAATAAAATTTGAAATAGGTAGTAATAATACTTCAATTTATTTAGTTGTTTTTTAATTAATTAATATGTTGACTGTAAAAATAAAAAAGGAAACGCCGCTGCCGGGGATCGAACCCGGGTCACCCGCGTGACAGGCGGGAATACTTACCACTATACTACAACGACTTGCTTGTCTTACAATTATTGATCACATTAATTAATATAATATTACAAGAATTTGTTCATGTTAGAATAGATTTATTTTTATACTTAAGTGGCATAACCACATTACTTGACAGTTTATAACTTGATATGTGGATTCAGTTACCACACATATGTTAAACGGAAAAGGCTCAAAAATATCTCTAAACTATCGAAAATAGCTCATATTTACCCTAAAAACTATATTCTGGCTCAAAATTACCCTTCCCGTCAAAGTATTGGGTCATACTTACCCTTCTAATTAACAGAAGTATGTTAAGTGCCATGTGGACACCACATAAGCGTCAAACATTTCCTATTTTCACGTAGACTAATAAGATCCCTAATATCTAATTTTCGCGTCATTTATCTTAGAATACAATTTCACCCATTTCCCCTAATTTTCGTGGCTAGGGTAAGAAACGATTTCACAGATTTCTTCATTTCGCGGCTGAGTTTGGAATCATTTTGTTGAGTCTCTTTTGGAACAACAACAACATTATCCAATGACTTTGATTGAGTGGGAGGGACAACACTTTCTGTGGTCAGCAAAGCACCACCAATTATTCATAATAAGACTCATACAGTTTGGAGAATTTGGCAATCAATCTTAAATAGATATTAATGGAGCCCATAACTTCCCGGTGACTGAGTTAGCCACCACCACAAGGATGGAATGGTTTGATTCTTGAATTGAAAGTGCTTGTGCAAAATGCAAATTGTCAGGCAAAACCTTACTTGTAATGTGTTCATCATGGGAACTAACACCTAAATACTTAAAATCAAGAACTGAGTGTATGTAGTGACTTGTTGAAGGACCTGCAGTTGGCGTGAAAATGTCTTCCAGTTGCTGGAGAACTTGCTGAAGTTCTGGTCGAACTGATACGATTAGAAGTATCCAATCATTTTGAATCATAAAATAAGTATCCAAAATTCATTTATACTAATGTAATTAAAATATTCAATTCTCAACAAAAATAAAATTAAAATGTCTATTTATATATTTCGTTAATTTTTTTAATTCATCACGACTTACGATTTTAGCAGATGAGAGAGAGACTAGTCAGTTATTGATTTTTGTGATTCAAAAACCAACCGTGAAATGAAGAAATCTTTGAAATCGTTTCTTATCCTTGCTGCGAAAATTAAGGGAAATGGGTAAAATCATATTCTAGGAGAAATGAGGGGGAAAATAGATATTAGAGATCTTATTAGTCTACGTGGAAGTGAGAAATATTTGGCGCTTATGTGGCGTCCACGTGGCACTCAACATACTACTGTTAATTAGAAGGGTTAAGTATAACCCAATACTTTGACGGAAAGGGTAATTTTGAGTCAGAATATAGTTTAAGGGTAAATCTATTGATATGTATGCAAAATGTAGGAATTTGGAATTGGCTAGACATGTTTTTCGGCATGATGGTAATCGATCCTAACAGTGTGATGATTGATTACTAAAAAGTTTCATTATCTCTGAAACCACAGAAAGTAAATAATTCTGAATGTATTAGAGACTGGAATTTGATGAGAGCATAATCAAATGGAACACATTTTACATCAAAGATAAAAAGATGTTGTAACAAGGTTTTACACTAATAAAACACAATCACAAATATATATAGCCACCTGCTAGTAGTGACTAAATAATTCATATTTAGCCTTCAAAATCATTTTTGACCCATTGTCCATATTTATTCTTAATCTTATCATCAAACTCCTTATCTTTCATTTCACATATCTTATTTGCATTTTCCATACACTCTTGTTGAACCTTAGCAATTCTTTTATTCCTCTTCCTTGACCATGCTTCTCTCTCTGCTTCAATACTTTCATAATCTCTCACCCAACAACTCTGCACAGCACAAGTCACAATCAACACTCCTATTTGCATCACAAACATAGACATCAAAACCCCACATTCCAATCTCACTAAAACTTTTGCTTCTCTAGGATCCCTTGGTGATTTCAACATTGAAAGACTCGAGTTTTCCTTAGTGAACAAAGCTAAAATGCCAAGTAATTGACCGATACACGATGCCATGAGGAGGGAGAGGTGAGTTATGAAACAACAATGAGTTAGTTGAGAGTAGAAACCAATAAAACATGAAAGAAGTGAAATGGAAGAGACTATGAGGAATGACCAACCAAGTGAAGTTGGCGGAGTTTTGAGGAAAACAATGGGAGCTATAGACGCCGCCGAGAGAATAAAGAGGATGAAATTAAGAAAGGAAAGTAGAAGAATTGGAAAGGAACAAGAATGCCTTAGCTTTGAAGAAGTCATTTTTTTTATTTTACTTGAATTATATGATAATTTTAACAAGTTGTTTATCTACTATATATATGGAGTATGAATATGGCCGTTGAGGCTACCTAGGGGATAGGGGAATTATGATATTTAACGGCTAAATTTGACAATGAGTTTCCCTCCTTTGGGTTTTGAAAGATTTACCAACATTTTGTGGCTTTTAATGACAATGTCGTTTTAATCAAGGGGCCCTTAAGATGTTCAAACTTTCATTCAAATTACTACTAATGATGAATGAGCGTTTGGTTTGGTCGTCATGTGAGATGAAATAATGATATGGAATTATATGAGAAATTTGAAGTTTATTTTTGGATATGTAATTTGAATTTTTAAGTTGTATTTTTTGTTCATGAACACATAAATTGTGTAAACTATCATAATTGCACCAACTCTTTTATACAATTTAACCAAATAAGCAAAAGTTTATTATTCCAACTTTAGTTAAATTAAACGGTAATGCTAAATGGCCAGAAAATTTGGCTAGAAATTTTAAAAGTGTATAATATTTTTTTAATTTTTAATATAAACTTTTTTTTTTTTTTTAATTAAAAGGTAAAAATATTCAAAAAGGTAAAATAACATAGGTAAAATACCATTATGGCCAAATTTTCTAGCAAAAAGGATTTTTCCTAAATTAAAAAGTAAAATTGAACATGAGTTGTAGTGTATTACTCTTTAATAAAATTGAACATGGTCAATACCATTAGTAACTATATCATTATATTCATATTTAGTAAATATTTCATCACTCCTTTGTTATTCTTGTAAATAAAAAAATTATGTAGATATAAAATGGTGGGTTTTTTTAAAACAAAATATAAACTTATGAGTCAATTTTTGTATCTGAAAAACATGAAATCATGATATGAAATTTCTAAATCAAACTTTTTGAAGAATTTGAGATTTCATTCAAATCATGAGAAATTCAAACGTTGATTTCATTTTTTCTCATAATTTGAAATCATGAGATGAAATCGCGTATCCAAACACCAATTTTATCTCGTAATTCCAAATCGCGAGATAAAATAACATGTTGAAACGCTTACTAAGCATCACAATGGTCTTGAAAGTTAGTGCTTATTTCTCATAGAATAAGAAATATATTGAAAATAGAGCGGATACGTGGACAATCACCTTAAATTGCAACTAAATTTTATTTAGATACACGATCTATAAAAATATTAAATAAGAATATTTTATCACGTGTTTAGGTTGTCAACTAAAATAATGAGTAATTCAAATTTCTAAATAAGTTTAGTAAAGTTTAAAAGTTGTTAATATATTATCACTTGCGTTTACCTCTCATTCTGAACCTATTTTATTTAATGGTAGCCCATATGTTCGATTTCATGTTCCTTAAGAAACTAGGTAAGTTTGCCATTATATCATTATTTAGTTTTCTCTCGAAATCAATTTTTTAATAAATGAACATGAATTAATTTATTTTGATTAAGTAATTTGACAAATGAATATGAATTAATTACTTCATTTTCCTATGTTGGTCAAATACATACTTTCAAGGCTAATAACTCTCAATAGTAAAATAAGAAGAATAGTGTCATTAATGCATTGATTTTGTGAAAAGACAAGTATTAAGTAACATGTATTTTTAGTAAGGACGACATGTAAATAGTACTACCTCCGTCCACTTTTAATTGTCATATTTTTTTTATTTTTTTTTATAGTCAAACGATAATAACTTTGACTAACATTTTACAATGTATTTTTCATCATATTGATATACAAAAAATTGGAATTTATAGTACTTTTCGTATTGTTTTTTAATATCTATTTTTTTTGTTTAAAATATCGAATTAATGTAATCTAATTTAACTTTGAAAAACGCAAAATAACAATTAAAAGTGGTCAGAGTGTTATTTTTTTATCAAAATTGCACCTACTTGGACTAGTTTACAAAATGAATTGCTATACAACCGTAATCTTAAGTACCATATAATATAATGTTTATCAAATTTCAGATATGTCGACAGCCACAAGTACAAGTATCAGATTTTGATATTTTGGGTTCTAATTTAGATCATATTCCTCCAAGATGGACAGGACAAAAGAAGACTGGAAAACAACACAAAATTACTGTTGCTCCATCAATTAGTAGTTTCAACTTTCAGTTTCACACATTGTTAGATCCTTATCTCCAGTGGACTGCAGATAATTCATTCTAAGGTTTTTTTGAGAAAATATATGATTCAAGTTAGCAAAATTTTTCATGGTCGAAAACGCCACCATATCAATTGAGGCTTCTTCAAATATTTTTCTATGTAACCAAAATGAGCAATGAAAAACAAAATTTACAAATCCTGTTTTTTGTACATCAAACAACTGCGCAAAGGTGAAATTAAAGAACCTAGAAACTGTAATCTATACAACAGGATTTGGGATAAGTTGCCGTTTTCATCGTTTCACAAGAGATATTCTACCCTCGAAAAGCACATTGTGCTGTTGGCTGTACAAGCTCCCAACTCCTTTTCTTCCTGCATATTCTAGTTCAATACTTTCAGTGAGAAGCAGTATTATGTGAATCAAACTTGAATATATTGAAGAAGAAGAAGACGAAAACTTGAATACTCAACAATTCATGTGTAGATTAAGCATCCAATTGCTTCGCAGCACCATAGAAACAGTGCATGAGTACTACTGCTAGCAACTATGCTAGAGTAGTTACTAAAATAGGTCTAAAAAGGTTGAGAAACAAACAACTTGGCTTGAACCATGTCTAAGAAGTGGCAGCTAGGCATCTCCTGATTTCCATCAGGATCTTGCTAATCGTGAAAAATGAAGGTTCAGTATAAGTGATTAGGTGAGAAATTGGATTATCGATCGAGCTGAAACAAATTGAACACCTTAAGGATCATCATTCTTTAAAGAAATAGGGAATAATGATTTTAGCATTGCAAAATTTGAACAAACAAAACATTCTAACAGTCAACCAAAGTCAATAAAACATTGATGTTTATAGAACTCCCTCCTTCAACCCCCTTGACACAACAAAGCATCGAAATATGCAAAGATGTTACTATGATGAAAAAGAACATAGATGCAGCATCTTATCCATGGAATGAAATTTTTAGTTAGCTCCAACTTAGAAGAACTTTGGGTGAAACAACATGTTGTAGTTAATCAAAGGAAGTACTACCTAATACCAACTTAGTTGTCCTACTAGTCTTTAAAACTTAATAACGATATCAGTTTTCTTAGGCCGACAGAGCTCTATAACCGATAAAAAGACAACCAAGCCTTTTATAGGCCAATCACTGACTCATACAAAGAAGAAAAAACCAATAAACAGATCACTATGTAACAGGAAAGAGGGGAGATTGGGGTGCCCTATACTCCAAGATAAATTAGGCAGCATAAACTGGTAACATACCAAGTGATCATTATGCTTATTGGCTAAAAATGGCCTCAACTCTATCCAGCGATGCTTGTAATCGTCCAGAGTTCATATTGAACAATGGTTCACCAGTGCCCACTGTCCTGCAAATGGAAAATCCAAAACCCAGACCATCAATCTCTAGAGCGGCATGCACCATCAAGTTTAAGTCACTTTTAATTTCAAAGCACCATGGGTACAAAGTCTAGTGATTTCTTACAAAGAAAAAGGCATATCAAGATGAAAAAGCTTACCCAGTAATTTCAGGAAGAACATAGTCTGCTCTCCACCCAAAACGAAAATCCACACCAGGACATAATCCAAGAGACGTCTTATTCCGGATCCTGGAGACACCATCTCCACCCAAACAAGTCGTAAGCTTCCATTTCCAGCCAGTTGCTTGCAACTGAAAATTGTGTCCTATCCCTACCTGATAAAACTCAATGTTAGAACCAACAAAATTTGGACAGATAATGGGAAACAAATTAGTTGGGGGAAGAGAAAAGAAAGGCAAACCCTGGGGATCAAGAACATGAAGAACCAGAGTAAAGCTTTGAAGATGAAGTGGCTTTGGAAGTACTCAAATGATAATCAAAATCTGTGGGGCTCAGTCATAAAGGCAAAATATGAAGAGAGTGATAGTTGGATGATAAAGGAGGTTACCACCCCTTATGGTGTTAGCTTATGGAAATCCATTAGAGAACTTTGGAATGAATTCAAACCTAACACCAAGATCAAAGTGGTAGATGGCATAAAAACTATGTTTTGGAAGGATGACTGGCATGCAGAAGGAAATATGGAGACTCTCTTCCCTGACATCCACAATTTAGTTCTTCAGCAACAAAGTACTATAGCTGACTTATGGATTCCTCAAGGGTGGAATTTTGTATTTAGAAGACACCTCATTGACTGGGAAATTCCAAGAGTAACCGGATTTTTTAGAAGCATTGATCAATTTAGTGGTTTGGAAATGGGGCGAGAGATTGCAGTGGTTGGGAAACAGTAAAGGGATTTCTAAAGTAGGTGCAGTGTACAAGAAGTTGAATCATCAAAATCTGCAGCTACTCAAGTGGCCCTGGAAACATATATGGAAAGCCAAGATCCCCTACAAGGTGTCTTGCTTTGTGTGGTTATTGGCTAAAGAAGCAGTATTGACACAAGAGAATTTAATGAAGAGGGGAATTACACTTTGCTCTAGATATTTTTTCTGTGGGAAAACTGCAGAACCAGTCAATCATTTGTTTATCCAATGCGAAGTCACTGGCCAGTTGTGGAATCTGTTCCTTAGACGTAAAAGAATCTCCTAGTCCATGCCTGGGAGAATTTCAGAGGCTCTATTTAGCTGGGAAGAAGCAGGGACACAAGCAAAAAACAGAAGTAACTAGAGAATTGTCCCAGCCACTATTTGGTGGACAATATGTAAAGAGAGGAACCTTAGAGTTTTTGAGAATAGGGAGAGTAGTATGCAACAAGTTAAACTGAATTGCATTTCGACTCTGTGTTTTTGGTGTAATCAAATTTACTCTAATGATACCGTCTCTATCATTGGTGTCTTAGACTCATTATAGGGATAGGTCGGTATTATTAGAGTTTCCTTATGTAAATACGGGTTTCAGTACAACCAATGTACTGTTCTGCAGAAATAGAAACAATTACCATTTTCAAAAAAAAGAGAAAAGAAAGGCAAACCTGAAGATTCAGAAATTTTGTAACTGGGATCTTCTTTGATAGAAGGCGCACTTCATGATGCAACGGCTCACATATGAACTTCCATCGACGTTCAGGAGCTAAAGGCTTCAAAACCAATTTTGCTAGATATTCATTGCTTGGATTGATGTAAAACTGGTGAAGATGGTGTTCAAATGTTCAGAAAAATAGTGAAAACTGAAAATGCTAATATTGACACTCGTTTTAATGCCGTGAGAACTATATAATCTATGGTGATTTAATAATTAACCACAGTGCTGATGCAGAAAATTCACATGCAGAATTTACATTTCACAATTGTGATCGTTTTTAACATTCATCCCGAGGAAAAGGGCACTACTCCCTTCACCTTCAACTATGAGCCTAGGGGTTCATTTAACCAAGCGGAGCAGTGAGAGAAACCACTGCTGACCCCTAAAGTTTCAGAGGGATGATATCTATATATTTTCTTAACCATAGTGTCCGGGCCAACTTGAGCACGCCTCAACTAATTCCACGGGATACCTGACACCTCCACCAACAACAAGTACCAGATAGCTTTGTTAACCAAGACTGTAGGACCAATGGGAAAGAAATCACCTAGTGTTTTGTCTCTGCAGGGATTCAAATCTTAGACCTCTTGGTTCTCAACCCACTTCATTGACCACTAGGCCACACCCTCGTATGCAAAGGGACGGTATCTATTGAAAAGAAAAAAACACATATACTATTTGCGTGTGATCTATACTCTACTGTCACCTCAGTGGATTTTTTTCATTCAAAATACTAAAGAAGAAGAATTCCCAATGCCGTACAGAAACAATCAAGCCAGCTATCACAAAATTATATTCCTTAAAATGAGTAATTTGGACAATATCAACATTACAGGTATACTTCATTCAAGATCATGAAGATCACATAAATCCGCTCAAGTGCGATTTTCAAAATGATTCCAAAATTTGATAATCCACTCATCTTTTAGAACTAATTAAGTAACAAAACTAAACATGAAAAAATTAGCCAAGAAATAACACCTCCAAGTTAACGCCAACTCGAAAACCCTCAATTTCTTTTCTAAACTTGAGAAAAAGCTCTGAAGGTACCAAATTGACGTTGTAAAGGTCCTCCCATGATGTGGGTTCTTCTCTACTTGGGCCACCCTCCTCCATTTTTATACCTAAAAGATCAATTCAAACTGCAATAGGCCAAACATTGTTCAAAATCAAGAAATTACAAATTTGAATAGTCAGTTTATGTCTAAATTCATATTTAATTGTGCAGATAACACCGTGTTTAGGAGAAAATGAATAAATGAGAAACGAAAGAGAAAAAGGGTGCTTGAAATCCAGCAACTTCATACCTTGTAATTGTGAGGGATGAAGAAAATTGCTGAATAGTGTTTCAGAGACTCTAGCAGCTTCCTCCTGTTTTGGCTCCGTTAACAAAGATACTACGGAAAAGGTTCAAAATTGCCCCTAAAACTATGCGAAATAGACCACTTATACTTTTCGTTATATTTTAGGATAAAAAATGCTTTGCTGTTATCTTAAGAGATCACAAATATCGTAAAGAGTTAACCCCCAAATTTTAGTGACATGGCAAGCCATGTGGGATTAATCCTCCACCTAAGCGTTGCCAACTAGGATTCACTACAAAAGAACTAGACCTTCAGCGGCGACAATAATCGCCACAAAATCTCAGAAAATCGTCACTAAGAAGGGTGCTTTTCCTAAAGATTAAATTTTTTGCATATAATCTTATATCGTTATAAAAGTGATTCACATATTTTTATCAAGAAAAAAACTCAAATATGCTATCAAACTTTGAGAAAATACTCATTCATGTCATTATTGTTAACTAAAAACAATTTGATTTTGCAAAATCATTTACCCAGGGTCAATTATGATTCAGACATGTCATTAATCATTTTTTTTTAAAAAAAAGACATAAAAATTCAAATATGTATCAAACTTTGAGAAAAGGCTCATCCGTAAAAAGTTTAGTTAATCTATGTTATTTTAGTTAACATGTAATGGCATAGATAAGCCTTTTATCAAATGAAAACGACATAAATAAGCCAAATTTATAACGAACGACATAAATGAGTATTTTTTTCAAATTTAATGACATATTTGAGCTTTTTTCCTTTTTATCAGTACAAAACTGACTTATATATACTCTTTTCATCTAATGACAATGAAAACATTAATACTAAATTTATTTTAAAATTTTTAATCCTAAACTAATTCATGTAGGGGTATATATGATCCTTCTATAAATGTTCAACGTATATTTGATCATTCTTACATGTTATCATTTTTTACTTCTTTGATTCAATGCCTAATTTGAGTTTAAATAATTCTCTTATAGATCTATTTATTTATCATTATTTGAATATTTTTACTCTTATTTAATTTTATTCTTTCATTTTTTTCATGTAAAAATATGAGAAATAAAAAATAAAAAAATTAAAACTTAACTTTTTAAGCCTATATTGTAATTGAATTTTTGTATCAATAAAATAAATAATTGAAATATCTATGATAAATTTTATTAAAAAATCAGTGAAAAAAATATATTTGACCATTAAAATAATAAATTTAATAACTTTTTTTTATAAATAAAATAAATATTTTCACTCTCATTAGATCAATATGGTATATGTGGGTCACTTTTGTAACAGTAGGTATATATATGAACCATTTTGTAATAAAATATATATCAGCTCTAAATCACAAAATTAAAAGATATATCAAATTCTTTTCCCTTTTAAAAATTACTTTGGGCAACTAAGCTTGATTTTTTCAATGCCCCCACCCCCATCCCCCAATTTTTTTTTAATAAATAACACATTTAAGAGTTATTATTACTAATCTTTCTAGTTTTCAATACACGGTAATTTTTTATCAAAACCTAAAAAATAATAAATCAATTAAAAGAAACAGAAAACATAATTGATAAATTTTTTAATCTCATTAATATCTCAATTTTGTTTTCCTTGAAAAAAGAGTTTTAAAACTAATAGGATATAATCCTCTAATTTTCTCCTAATTAGTTGGTATTCGTTCCATAAATTTCTCCTATATTTTTGTCTCGTCGTATTCTCTCCTTTTGAAATTAATAAATACTATTATAAGTATTAGAACTGTCAATATGGGCTGGCCCACCTCATTCGGGCTAACTCATACATGCCTTGAATTTTGACGGGCCAGGCCGGGCTAGCCCATTTTTGGTGTGGGCCATAAATGGTCGGCACAACCCACAAGTATGTGGGCTACGGGCTTTGCCGAGTCAGCCCACTTTTCTTAAAAATATACTTTTTATAAATTTTTTAATTAAATTATAATTTAAAAATATTATCATATATATCGACAAGACAATATTACATGGTGTTAATGTTACTACTTGTTAATCAAATCCACAAATAAAATTATCTTTATAATATATATTAAGTTTGATTTCAAGTAAAAACATAAATATCATAATAAAACACAAAAACTATGACAATATTCCATAGACTACGACCTATTAGTGATTTCCTAGTAATTTTAGGGAATTTTTATTTTATGTAATACATATTTTATAAACATAATTTGTATTTAAATTGTAATCTTTCAAACTTTAAACAAATTTTGAGTTTAGACTCTTGTTATTTTTAATACTCTATTTTATTTTATTTTTTAATTAATTTTTATTTGGCCCACGGGCCAGCTCTATCCATATTTCTCAAGCCCCACAAATTGGCAGGCCATGCTAAAAAGCCATTTTCTTAAATGAGCTCTAAAAATCGTAACCAACTCTATCAAATCACGGGTTAAGCTAGGCCGGCCCAACGGGCCTAACCCATATTGATGACTCTAATAAGTACCCATATTTTCTCTTATTTTTTCAAACTCCGTTACTTAATTGAATTCACTCCATTAACTAAATCAATTTGTATATCATATTTAAACACAATTCATACACAAATATATGTTTGTATATAATGTGGTATAAAAAATTATGTAAATCAATTTATATACCATATCAAAATATACATATATATATATATACACACTGATATTAAAAAATTTAAGTGAATTAGTTTGTATATCATATTATATACCAATTTCATAAACTAATACTTTTGAAAATCTGTAGCATAACATCTTCCTAAAAAAGTTTCATAAATCTCGAAATTCTTTCCCTCATTTTTGTGAGAAACTGACTAAAACAATGCATTCATATTTCTACCTAGAAAAGACATAAATTTCCCCTTGAAATTGTCCAAAAAGTCAGTTACACGCTTAAACTATCATAGTGACCTATTACACACCTATACTATTCAAAAGTGAATTTTCAATACCCTAAAATTGACGTGGAAAAAAATAAATAGGCGCGCCAGTTTAAAATTAAAGTAAAAAAAAGAGGTTAGAATCCTCTTTTCCACCCACACCCTCCATACCTCTTCTTCTTCAAACCCCACCCATTGTCCTCTTCTTCTTCATTCTTTATTTTCATTACACTTCTTTATTTTTTTTATCACAATCTTAAAGCACAATTTTTTTTAATCGCAATTAGGTTAATTCCCATAGAATTGTTAGTGAATAATTGTATTTTATCTTGAAATTTTTTGATTGATTATTTCTATCTTTTTCATTATTATTTTTACTTTGTTAAAGAATTTTTGAGTTGTTAATCAATTTTTGAGTTTGGTGGTAATAGCAACTTTATGGGTTTGGTGGTGATGGGTGGCGGGTGACAAACATTAAAAGAGATAATTGAAGGTGGTGAAGAATAAAAAGTCGATATTGATAATGGTGGTGGTGATATTTGGTGTTGGGTGACAAAGAAGAAGAAGAATTGAAGGTGATATAGTGATGGTGAAGAACAAAATCAATAGTGAAGGTGGGGTCGGATATGATTTTCCGATGAAATGAGAATTGAAAATGGGTTGTATTAGTCATGAAGAAGATATAATTATTACAGAATTAAAACAATTAATTATGGATTAGTTAGAGTAAAATAGTTAACAAAAGAAAAGTTAATTAATAAAGAAAAAACAAAAAAATATAATTTATGACATGACGCTGACATGACGCTGATGTGGCAGCGAGTGTAATACACCACATAATGTGAGAGTGGTGTTACACGTCTCAGGGTGGTAATAAATTCATTTTTGAGTAGTTAAGGTGTGTAATAGGTCACCATGATAGTTTAAGCGTGTAACTGACTTTTCGAGACAAGTTCAGGGGGGAATCTATCTCTTTTTCCCTATTTCTACCAAAATTTAAATATGGGAAAATGCATAAGTACCCCTCCAACCTATGCCCGAAATCTCAGAGACACACTTATATTATACTAAGGTCCTATTATCCCCACGAACTTATTTTATAAATAATTTTCTACCCCTTTTCGGCCTACGTGACACTATCTTCTGGGCCTAGCGTGTGTTGACAATTTTTTCATTGATAGTGCCACGTAGGCTGAAAAGGGGTAGAAAATTGTTTATAAAATAAGTTCGGAGGTAATAGGACCTTAGTATAGTATAAGTGTGTCTCTGGATTTTCGGGCATAGGTTGGAGGGTACTTATGTATTTTACCTTTAAATAACAATGTATCTCAAAACAAATACAATATATCTAAGATAAATAAAAGTTGAAAGAATAATCATATAAGCTAATATCCATTCCTGTATCTACATATATGGCTTTTCACGGTTTGGATAAAAACAGATCCAAACCGAAAAACCGAACCAAACTGATAAAATAAAACCGATTTTATTTGGATTTGGTTTGGTTTAATTTTAGATTTTTGAAAATCGATAGTATTTGGTTTGGTTATGATTTTATTCGAAAATACCAAAGAAATAATCAAACCAATCCGATGAATTATATACATATATTTTATTAATATAAATACTTAATATATTATTTTTATAAACAACTTTAAAGATCTTATACATATTTTCATTAAAATTTATTTATAATTTACTTATTGAAAGCAAAAACGCCCAAGATGAAACATTTATCTTATTGATTTCATGTATATGAGTGTCTTTGACAATTCTTCGTGGGACTGAAAATGTTATTGTCTCTTCCTTCTAGGCCAATATAGTGAATTTTAAAGCTTTATTGATAGTAAATTTAGTGATCGAAAGTTTAGTAATTTAAGTCATTCTAACTATTTTTCGTTTTGAATGGATTGTTGTCACTTTTTTCACATTTTGAATGAATTGTTTCTTTTATTTTTGTGTATGGTTAATAACCGATTAAATTGATTTAGTTTTGGTTTTAACCAATAACAGATCCAAACCAACCCGTGAACACCCCTATCTACATACACATAACTAACAATGCATCAAAATTAAAACACAATGTATACATGTAGATCAAATACATACGAAAATAGTTAGATACATTGTAATACCATAACAAATACATGTGATGATATTAAGAAACATGACAGAAGCCCAAATACCTCTGACAGGACTTGGATACATGTCAAGTACATGCTTAAATCTCCAATATATTTAATTTATTAGATACATACACACTTAATCGAGTACATTAATAAAAACTATATACATATAGTCGTATCTTAATAATGTGTCAAATAATAAATAATGTGTCAGATACATACGTGAGTCTCCGCTTATTGAAACTTTCTAACTACGTCTGTGACTAATCAGGACATCTCACTGTAGCGGTGTTTGCTTCACCTTTTGATTTATCGATGTTGCTCACTACACCTAGGTTTGATTACGACTTGTCTAAAAAAGCAAATATAGTGTTTTCTCCGCTCTCAATTCAAATGCTCTCAGACTTGTTGTTGTTGGCTCTAGCATTGGATCAGTTGATGGGTTTTCTAAAATTCAATTGGATTCTCGGGTTTTCGCTAATGTTTGGGCCAATGGAAGCTCCATTAGAGGTCCTCGTTTGTCTATTGCTAATGGAATGACATTATATACAACTTTGAGGCTATGCCAATAGGTGGGATTGAGACATTGAAATTCTCTCTTGTGAATATTCACGAATGTGTTTAGTATCATACGTCAGTAACATAATGTCTCTTACAACAACCAATTACACACAATAATAAGATTGATATCTTTTCCGGCCAAAGCTAAGATCTCGAAATAAGACCTGCAAATTATATAGAATCTATATCGCCTTCAACTTCCTGCCGAGTTAGATATCCCTCTCTTCTTTCCTTCTATAAAGCACAAAGGAGGGAAATCGTTTATAAGCCTATTACAACTTCTGTTGGTTTTCTGCACAAGGTAAAATTGATGATGTTTGGAGATACTGACGGCGTTGGAGATTGGGGGAGGTTGATGAGAGAGAAAAATATTTGATTGTTATTAAAATGTTAATTGTGGAATTTAAATGTAATGGTGGGTATTTGAATGTATCTTCAATAATATATGGTATAAAATATTAAAAGTGGTAATATATGTAATTATTTGATAGTATAGATAAAGTTAGTATATATGGCAGTGATGTAGACAATAAGGTAGTTTATCCATTAAAAAAATTAAGTAAATCAGTTTGTATACAATACTATATTGGGAAAAGGGTTAAAAATGCCTTTAACGTATCTCAAATGGTTCAAATATGCCCTCCTTCTACCTTTTGGGTTAAAAATGCCCTCAACGTTGTTTTAAGGTTTAAAATTGCCCTTTTTTAACAGCCCGCTGACATGACAAATGATGAGTCATTTAATTAGATAAATGGCTTCATCTTATTGGTCCACCTAATTTTTTTAAGTCCAGCTTAACGACCCGACTCATTTATGCTACGAAAATTCAAACCCACCCAGAAACCCGTTTACATATTAACCCACCCAGAAACGTCTTCCTCCAATGCTTGTATTGTGTTTGGAGAAAGGCAAATCTCAAAAATCATACTCCCTTCTTCTGCCCCAGGTGAAAAAAGAGCAATTTTAAACCTTAAAAAAATGTTGAGGACATTTTTAAATTAAAAGGTGGAAGGAGGGTATATTTGAATCATTTGAGATACGTTAAGGATATTTTTAACCCTTTTCCCTACTATATTTCCTTATCAAAGACTCTATTTTAAATTAAGTTAAATGGATTCTTATATTTTAATAGTGTGGTAGTTTATATGTTGTTCACTTCCGTATTTAATGTCTCAGCTGGGGAGTAAGAGTTATCTTATCTAAGTGTTAGAATAGCTAACCGCACAACTCGACCGGTGGGTTAGATCATGACATCATTAAGTAAATTTTTTTAATCTGTTCACCGACCGTTAATTCAATAACCCAAAACCAATAAGTTAGGAATATAATTTAATAAATGATGTATTTAAGAGTGAATATTACTAGTCCTAACATGAGTTTTTTAGATTTCAACACACAACATTAAATTTCTAACAATACTAACAAATAATTTTTTTATTAAAAACAAAAAAGGAAACAATGAATTAAAATAATTCTTAATCAATTAATTAATGATATCCTTTCCTTAAATATAGTGTTTTAAATTGACATGATATCTCTATCCCTTGATTTTCTCCCAAATAATTGGTCACTATTTTAGTTGTTATCAATTTCCTAATTAACAATATCCATCTCCTATTTTGATTCTTCCTTGATCCTTTTTTTTTGGATTTTTTTTACTACTTTGAAAATTAATATCATTTTTTATTTGAAATTCATATTTTAAAAGAAAAAAAAAAGTATTCTAATTTCTTAAATCTATTTTGTTTTTAGAATGTGTTTTTTTTTTGTAATATATAATTTTAGACAACTTTTTAAATAGGAATCTACTAAAGTTGACAATGAATTTCTGTTTGAAAAGATTTCATAATTTACCAGTAGCATCTTATATATAAAAAAAATTCATAAATCAAAAGTTTTTTTTTTTAATTTAAAAATTATTTTAATTTTTTTCTAAATATTCTTATTTCTTAAATTTGCATAATTTACATTTAGCATACATACATATATATATATAGTTATTTTTGTTGTAAACTATAATTATTTTCTAATACATTATCAAAATATTGAATATATTCAATAAAATATAACAAAATTATTATATAAAAATATGTGTGCGATCAAATAATGAATAAATAAAAATGCAGGAGAAACGGATAGATAGTCAATCCTAAGTCTTGACCAACTATTCAATTCAAAGTATCACAATTTCGAATCTAAAAATAAAAAAAATGAAATTCCAAATTTTGTTCTTTCTTATATTTTAATTTTAAATTCCAACTTGGAAATTGTAGTGGATGGCTAAGGTCTTTCGTATCCCATATTAAACATCTAAAAAAATGAACGGCTCAGATAGAATCAAAATCGTTGAGCAGTCGGTTTCATTTAAAACCGGCTGCACCATAACAATCACGAATTTTAGAGAATAAATAAATAAAAAAGATAATATATTACTCTGTCTGGATAAAGATAAGGTTTTCATCTACCTTTGGTATATTCCCTTTCTCTCTCTAGACTCTTTCTTCCTCATTGTATCTACACTCTCTTTCTCTCTCTTCTTTCTGGTTTATTATATACATAGACTCTCTAGGTTTCTTCATATGTATCTGCTTTTTTCTCAGCACAAGTGAAAGCGAAAGCGAAAGCTATGTCGATTGTGTTTGAGAGGAATAGTACACCTGATCATCAGATCGAACGGCCAGGATTTGTGCACGGAATGGCTTTTGTTCCGATCTATAACTCGCCGGATCTAGGCGTCGGGGAACGTATGGTTCAGGCGAAGCAGGAAGATGAGGATGATCGGACATCTTCTTCGTCTTCTTCTTCTATTGGTAGGAATAGTGATGACTCACCGCCGGCGGGAGGGTCTTCATCGGATGGAGGTCGTGGGGATGGTGACGGTGAGGAGGTTCAGAGTCCGTTTAAATCTGGTGCTCTCGATAATTTGGAGTCTTTGGAGGAGGTTTTGCCGATCAAGTATGTGGTTTTACTTTTTAAAATTTCTCTGCTGGTTTTAGGTTAATTTGTTTAATTTAGTCGTGTATTTTGAATTTTAGATGATGACTTAAGTTTCTTAGTATTCCAGATTAGGTTCCGATTTTGTGTGGTTAATGTTTTGTGGATATTTGTTAATTGATTTGTAGTAGCAACAATTAACTCTGCCATAACTTGGTAATATTTATGACTTGCGAAGTAAATGGACCATAATTTTAAGGAGTCATTTGCTTAAGTTAAGGAAGTTAGCTTCATTATAAGTCCAGTTCAATGAGATCGACCCAAAAAGTCAACTTAAGGGGTCTCAAAGACCTCAATTGTGGAAGTGCCATAGCCAAACCATCTGAGCCACCCAAAGGGTTAAAACAATCCATGCATTTATAATTCTTGACTACCTGGATCACAAACCAAAACAATCCAATAGAACTTTGTAGATAACTAGTAATGCTGTGTATGTATCTCTATGTGGCTTTTTGCATGCTTGTGATGGTTCTGTATAAAGAACTAAGGAGTGGTTACATGTTTCCTTGGGCTTGTCTTTGTCTTGAGGAGTGAGCTATTTAACTAAACTTCATTTTTCATTTTGAGGTAATGGATGTGGTGGTACCTTGGGGTGGGACTTGTTCATCTGTGTCTGTTTGTTTAATTTGAGCAGTAAAAGAAAAATCTGAAATTTTACTTAGGTAATTATATTTTAAGTAGCATGGTGCAGACTTGTAGTTTGGAACTAATTCTAGAGTGTAGCCTGACCTATATTTGCAATCTTATTGGAGAACTTGTTTTGAATGTAATTGATGTTTCATACTATCTTGCTTCTGAATATTGATTACCAAGAATTTGTACAAAAAGTGTATACGGTTGATAAAAAAACATTATCAACATACCCAAGGGTGTTGTGTAGTATCATTGAAGTGGATTGAGCCCTATGAGGTTTCAGGTTCAATTATTTACCTAGAGAGAAAACACTAGGTGATTTTTTCTCATCTATTCTAGCCTTGGTGGATAGTATTGCGTGATACCCGTTGTTGGTGGGAGGTGACAAGTATTCCATGGAATAAGTCGAGGTGCATGCAAGCTGGTCCGGACAACAAGGTTATAAAAAAAGATCCATTATCAACAGAAATTGATGAGTTCTTAACTTAAATCAATAAATTTGGCATCGAACCAAAATTGAGTTCAAATTTTAAAAACCTCATGAATAATCTCATTACCTTCTTGAGTGAGATCATGTCCTTCATTACAAGCTTTTACACATGCTTCTAGAGCTACTTGATTAGCTACGGCACCTGTCCCATTACCCCAAGGATGTCTTAAAGTTCCCCCACTGAATTTGTCCATAATTCTTGGTAGTACCTTTGACAGTTGGGGCTAGTACGTGGTCCATTACTCCTTTCTTTGTGAGATTTAAACAGGCGGACAAGGTGAGGTGTCAGAATCTTTTTTTTTTCTTCCATTGGTTTCTCAAGGCTTATGAGTGAAATGTTCGGACTTTTAGTTTGTCAGGAATCATGGTTCCATCATTGGTGCACCGTGCACGTCTGTTCATAGTATGGATGAAATACTTTGTTTGGATAGAGGTTGTGGGACCACTACACCATAAAGCGGCCTGTTATTCTTCTGAGATGCTTCTGGAAGCTTGGAGCATCACTTCAGCATATTCATTCTGACCATTTTATTATTATTTATTTTTCAAAAAAGGACCACCAATGTGGTATCTTGAAAGCTCAACCCACATGGATGTATTAGCCATGAAAAGAGAACAGTTGAATAATTTGAGTTTATAAGTCACCCACCATTGGGTATGTTGGCATTTCAAAAAAAGAAGAAGAAGAAAGATAAGTAGTAAATAAGTGTATATTAGTTTACCTATTATTACCAAAGTTGAGAAGTATTCTTCTTTTGGTCTGAATGGAAGTCTTAGACAGTTAAGAAATGCAGAACTTTGTTTAGTTTTGTTAATATTTTAGTTTTAATCAAGTCACTAAGAATGTGGATCTTTTTGGAGAATGAATTGAGCAGTGCAGGAGTCTAATTAAACAGATTTATAGCTTCTTAGAGATATTTAATGAGCAGTCTGTATTCTTCTCAATGTTCTAATCTAATTGTGCTTGGCTGCCATGTTTCAGGAGGGGCATTTCAAGTTTCTATGCTGGTAAATCGAAATCTTATACTAGTCTAGCAGATGCAGTATCATGTTCCTCGCTTAAAGATATGGTCAAGCCGGAGAATGCATACACTAGAAAACGTAAGAACCTGCTTGCTCATAGCAATTTCTTTGACAAGAATCGGAATCACTTCCCAAGAAATAATAGCGACGGGTTATACAAGAGACCAATAAATTCTAGAAGCTCACTAGCTCTTGGTGCAACCTCCAGCTGCTCTGAGAGCAATAACAGTTCGGAGTCCTTGAACTCAAATGCATCGTCACCTCATTTCTCTCTTCCTCCTCTGCCTCCACAATCAAGAAGATATAGCATTGAGCCCTCATCATCACCTCCTGAACAGAAGCTTAGTTCATGGAGGTCTTTCTCCTTATCAGATCTGTAAGGGGCTGCTGCTGGAACTCCCTGCCTAATGGGCATAAAGGAATAGAAAAGATATATTGATGATAACAGTAATTTTGTGTCGCCCTATGAACCTAACTTCAGATAGGTTTCAATGGAGGTTGGCTTATTTTAGAAGTTATAGGGTTCAGTTTCTTGCCCCGCCCCCCCTCAAGGCATGATACCAAGGTCTTTGGCATCTGTAGAATGTAATTTCTTCTGCTTACTTCTTCTTAACCTTTGGGTTTCTTCTGTATCCTGTTGTATATTTCAATTGTGTGGTGTATGCCTAATTTAGAGATTTTATTTCAGTTTTTGTTTTCTGCTTATTATGTTTTAGGTGTATTCCTCAATTTACACTTTTTAACTTTTTTTTGATGTGCATATGTATTATGATGAGACCCAATTATTGTTCTTTGATCCTTCACTTGTCGGTTAGTGTGGGTTAATTGTGGCGTCATGTTTTGGTTGGGGAGTAGACCCAATGGATTGCCAGCTTGAGACGTTCAAAGGTATAAATCCTAAATCTATGGAGGGTAGCATGAACAGATTGTTGTGGTTTCCAGTGTTAGGCTAAGTAACAACGTCAATAGATGAAGATATGACATTTTCTAAATGATCCAAACCAAATTCCACGCGGCTACCCTTGTGTGGGTTGTGCACAAGTATAGAGGTCATAAAATTGAAAGATAATAAATAATTGAATTGAAATAGTTCCTAATTACTTGTCCACTTTTGAATTGACACACATATTAAGATAACAATTAATGAAATAGTGAGTTACCATTTTACCTCTATTAATTATGAAGTGAATGAAAAGTTTTACATTTTTTAAAAGTAATTAGTCATTTAATTTAGGGTATAGTAGGTAAAAAAAATTTGTCCTTTCTTGATTTGTCAAAATGGACAAGTAATTAGGGACAACTATAAAAGAAAAGTGGATAAGTAATTAGAGTAATTAATTAACAATATTCTTTTCCTCGAATGTAGTGTTTGATAACCGCTAGGATATATTAATCCCTGATTTTTTCCTTATTAGTTGGTCACTATTTTAGTTGTTATCAATCTCCTAATTAATACTCCCTCCATTTCAAATTCCTTAACTAAATTGTTGAACACCCTTTAAAAAAAGAAGAATAAGACATAAATTAGACATAACTTTCCATTTTTACCCTTATTAATTATTGTCAAATTTATGATTAAAATAACTAAATATTAATTAATAACTAATTCCAATACTAACTAATGAAGGGTAAAATTGGAAGAACATTCTAAAAGTAGTCTCGAAAATTGTACAATTAAGTTAAATTGAAAACGGAAAAATGTCTCAACAATTCAATTAACTAGTATATGTACCCACGCGATGCGCGGTTATTTTATTTAAAAATTAAATCATTAAAAAAATTACACATATACCGACAAAATATTAATACAGTTTATGCCAAGTGTTCTTGGTAGAAACAAAATTATATTTTCTGCAATTTTTTATTGTCAAAATTATTAATAATAAATTTTAATATTATTTCATCATGTTAGTTTAGTTTTTAAACGAATTCACGGCACAATATTTTCATATTATCTCTATTACTTTTTTTGTAAATTATTTTCTATCATATATTTTAATTAGTTTTCCTCATATAAAATTTTACATTTAATTGAAATAAGATTATATTAATAGTATTGATATGAGTAGAGATGTTCTTCCCTTTTGTTTCTCAATATTTCTTTATCGTTAGTTTCTTCTTCCTCTATTTCCCCTAAAAAAATCTACAGTTTTTTTTATTTTTTTGACAATCAATTTTAATTATTATTTTTATTAGTAATTCAATTGTTTTTATTATTATTTCTTTTGAATTGAAAGTTTTTTTTTATATTATTAAATTGGGCATAATATCCGAAAAATTTAATAAATTAAAAAAATGACAAAAAAGTACCCCAATTCCCTTACGAAAATCCACAATTTTTCTTTTTGGTTATTTTTTTACAATCAATTTTTAAATTATTTATTTTTATAATTAATATATACTTTTTATATAGTATTATCATATAATCCATAGTTTTTCTTTTTTGGTTATTTTTTTACAATCAATTTTTAATTAATTAATTTATATTATTATTAATTATTAATTATTAATACTAATTTATTTTTTAAATAGTAATTATTATATTTTTTTGGTGATGACATGTGACACATTTTACTTGTCCTATTATATATAAGATATAAATAGATTATTTAAATTTACTACAAATAATTGAAATTTATTATTTAAATTAACTATAAATAATTAATTTTAATTGTACAGAAATTTGAAAAGATTAAGTGGTTTTGACATGTGACACTGTTTTCTAAAATTCGTTTATTTTATGGTAATTGGTTGATGTCCAAATAATAGGAGATTTGAACTAATAACTATCCACTAAAACACTCCTTAATATTTTCTATTAACCAACTTGGTGTATGTTTATTTTTTATAATTTTAAAACTAATCACTACCCTCACCACAATTTAAAATTTGAAATTAAAATTTCAGATTCATTTTAAAATTTGAAATTATTTGGGGCACAAAAATCATTCCTTAAAATTCTCCACTAACTAACACGTAAGCACTATCACCTCTCCTATTATATATATATATAGATTATATATATATAGATAATTTTAATTATTTAAAAAGTCTGATTTTTATGGTGTTGACACGTAAGCGCTATCACCTCTCCTATTATATAGATATAGATTGTTTCTTCATTGCAGTAGTTTTTAATAGTTCGTCTATTACAAATATATGTACCGAATTTATTTCTGTATCCAACATAAATTTTTACAAACAATAGTATAAAACATTATTCTCTGTGATGCAAATAACATGTCCAAACTAAAATGAAAAAGAGAAGGCAAAAGCTTATAGAAATTGATAGAAAATTAGGAAAGCAAAATAAATTTTCTACATGAAAGAAGACAATGGCACAATCTCTTAAAATGTAAATTTGAACGTAATATGAAGTGAACATCAAATTTGCTTACTTTGTGCAAGAATGTTGATAATTTCTTTCTTCAGGCTTACCATTGAATATGCAACACACAATAAGTTTGATTAGTATTTATATAGATAGATACCGATTTAAAAAAAAGAAGAGATCCATAATTATTCCAGTTACATTTTTTATTATTTTAAATTCAAATTTCTATTTTTTTATACTTCTTCCACTTGGCAATTTTATTTGTTTTTCAAATTTACTTTAAAAAATATGCCGTATGAAAAGGATCAAAATTATGTGTTTTCAGTTTCTTTTAAAAAAAATTGTTCCTTTTTTTTTTTAATGTTTGCAATTTTTATTTTTAGTTTGTTATTCAAATTTCTATTTTTTTACACTTCTTCCACTTGGCAATTTATTTGTTTTTCAAATTTACTTTTAAAAATATGCCGTATGAAAAGGATCAAAATTATGTGTTTTCAGTTTCTTTTAAAAAAAATTGTTCCTTTTTTTTTTAATGTTTGCAATTTTTAATTTTAGTTTGTTATTCAAATTTACACTTCTTCCACTTGGCAATTTTATTTGTTTTTCAAATTTAATGAAAAGGATCAAAATTATGTGTTTTCAGTTTCTTTTTTTAAAAAATTGTTCCTTTTATTTTTAAAAATGTTTGCAATTTTTATTTTTAGTTTGTTTTTAAAAAAAAATTCTTTTTTTGAATTTAAGTTTTAATTTTTAAATAGATAATCATCAATGTGATTCAAAACAATTAATATTTTTCAGTTTTCTTAGTGTTTGCAATTTTTATTTTTATTTTTAGATTGTATAGTTTTTTAAATAAATCATAATTTTTTTTTCGTGGTACTGACATGTGACATTTTTCCCACTCTCTATCTCTCTCTATATAGATATATATTATTATTATTATTATTATTATTATTATTTTTCCACACAAAAAGGAAATGTCACACACACACGTTACATAACAATTGTGATAAAATGGGGAATTGTAACCACCTTCAAACTCAAATCAAAATGCAGATAAAATTTGATTATATATAATATATTAGGTTAAAATCAACTGCAAACTCGAAATTGAATAAAAAAAAGGAGTCCAAAAACGTCGGTTATATTCATAAAATTTTGGTGCATTATTCTAAGAAAATGTCAAGTGAATTAATAAGTAATGTATAGATTTTAATAATGTATAGATTTATATTAATAAGTAAGTGCATTATCTTTTCTTTTCCGTTTTCTCCTTAATATTATGCTTTTAATGGTAACAGAAATATTCTTACAATTTTATGTTTATATAATAATATTTCTTTACAATTTTGTACATTGCATAAACATTTCTTTTAAAGTTAACTAAAAATATAATTAAAAGTAATAGTATTAAATATAAGAAATAGTATATAATAACTAAAAATAATTTTTCTTATCCGTTTTCTCCTTAATATTATGCTTTTCTAAAAAAGCTGTTTTATATTGTTATTTTATTTTTTAAATTAACTAAAGATATTAAGTTATTTAAATTAACTAAAGATAATAAAATTCAAGAAAAAATGTGGTGCAGACACGTGACATTTTTTCTTCTCCTATTAAATATAGATAGAATATAGATAAATTTGAAATGGAGGGAGTAGTATTTTTTATTTTTTTTTAACTTAAAAATGGGCAAGCATTTTTTATTGATGGACCATTACATGAAGAACAGGCCCAAAGGAGACCCGACCCAACACATAATCAGTCATTTAGGAAACAAAAATATGAACAAAACAAAAACAAAAAGGAAAGGGGAAAGGGGAAAGGGGAAAAAGGAAATAGGATCGGCGCAGCCTCCTCCATCTTCGACGAGCTTTAACCGGCAAGCAAAAAGGATCGACACAACCTCCTCTATCTTTGACGAGCTCATTCCAGCAATCATCTTCCAGTGACTTGAAACCACAATATCAGTACAACGAGTTTGAGGTGTATTTCATCTCGAACATTGTCTCTAGTCTCACCAACATCATGAAATCATCCCAATCAGAGACTTCTCCAGCTCAAGGTACTTCAATCGAGACTTCAAATCAGATGATAGCCTCAATCCCTATGCAAATTTGTTCATGATATACCTAATACTGACACCGCAACTTTCATTCCTTAGCTTTGACAGGTTGAGCCCAACAAGGAGCTAATACCACTGTCGAAAGCTTCTCAACGAGGTTACTGCAGCCTTCTTAGGTATTTTTCTTTGCATGTAACTTGCTCAGTGCCATTTAACAAATGTTTCTCCAAATGTGAATAAAACTCGCTGATTTCGCAAGCTTCAGAGTAGCGCATGAATGTTACTGCAGCCTGTTTATGTATTGTCATTGTTCTGAAATTTGCTCATGGCTTTGTACCATTATCTCGCCGAATATGATCCCTATATGCATAATCTTCAAAATGTTGTATGGATGTTGTACTGTAGCTATTTATGTATTTTTCTTGTTATGAAATTCCCTCACTGCCTTTGTAATTATAACTCACTAAATTCTCAATCTTCAGAGTATTGTATGAATGTTGTATTTTTAAGCCTGAAATACCTGCTTCCTCGTATGTTCTTATCTGAATCATCAATCTTGTGCAAAATATCCATTCTGAAACTTCCTTATCCTTAGATTAGGAATTTGACTTTTATCCATATTTAGAATTGTCTTTGCTTCCCTTGGTAGATCTTGAAAATCGTTATAACATATAGAATCTGTACCTACAAAAGAGAACACAATGTTAGCAAAAAAATCTGCCAGTTTGTTTCCCTATCTCAGTGTGTGTACAATGGCCACCTCCAATCCTTCTTTCAGAATCTGTATCCTTCTGACCTCCATAGTCACCTCTCAAGGTCTGTGCCAAACCCCTTCAACTATTTTCATTGCAGCTAAAGAATCAGTTTCTATAATCAGTGGGAATAAGTTGTTATTCCTACAATATTCCAGCCCTAGTCTTATAGCTACAATTTCAGCAATTAAATTATTTGATATTCCAATCATATTTCCTTCAGCATACACAAGATTGCCATGATCATCTCTAATACAAAAAGCAGAAGAGCTTGGTCCTGAATTCCCTTTTGAAGACCCATCTGTATCTTGTTAACTTGATAATACATTTGTGACATATATAATTCTTTAATTTAAATATAAATACCTAACCAAATATAAATATATATTTGCATTAATGAAAATATTTATCTCATAAAATTAACTATTAAATAAATAATAAAAATTACTAATACAAACTTCAATTGACGTTATTACAAGTCATATGGACTTTTCTTCGTCTAAAATACTGAAATATTAAGAAAGAGTAAATAAGTAAAACAAAAGGGCAATGTTTATACAATAATAACTATTTTGAAGAAAAATTCAAGAGAGTATTAATCACATTATAAGTAGCATTGATAAATAAAGTCATTCATTTGTCTTGAGCATAAAAAATAAATCGTGAAAATTCTCTAAATTTTGGAAAAGATATTCAGAAGCATATATCTATATTACAAGAGAAATTGTTAACAAAAACAAATGAATTTAGACTACATCATTTGGAACGTTACATACTAATGTATATATTAAGCAATTTTTTTTTATTATATCATCAAAAAATAATTCCTCAAGTACTCAAGGTTATGGAATATACTCTCTTAGGATAGAACGATTTACTTTATCAGAATAGTGGTACCTCGTATTCCGCTAAACTTCGAACTCATTCAACGACAATAAATCACACAAAAAAATTTAAAATGCAAGAAGAAGAAGAGTAGAAGATTAAAAAAAATTGTTGTTGAAAACTGAGAGGAAATCCCTCTATTTATAATCAACAAAGGGTAGTATGAACAAATGTTGTTTTGTGTCTTATCTGAAAAGTCATGACCTTTTTGAGAAGTCACAACTTATTGAAAAAGTCACAACTCTTTGGAAAAGTCACAACTTATTGAAAAAGTCACAACTCTTTGAAAAAATCACAACTCATCGAAAAATCACCCTTTGAAAAAAGTGACAACTCATCGAAAAAGTGACAACCTAAGTTAGGAGTTCATGCTTTTAAGGTAGAAAGTATGAGCAAGCTAGCCTTGATACTAACGATATAATCAAAATAAATTTAAAGAATACTATGCAAGAATATAAAGCAAACGAAGCCAACAACTATTTTGAAATAAATAAGACAAAAGATTCTGCAAATTCTTTTAGATTCATAATCAACATCTAAAAATATAATTAATTAATTAATTCCAACAACACTTTTGATTACTGTTTTGTTGGCTAAAACTATAAGGAAAAACATGAGGTTATTAAAACTCACGTTTGACCAAACATACTAGTATACATTTCCTTACATTGAGAGAGATAGAATTGCCTATTTCCGTTCCATTTGCCCCTTGTGTTTTTCATTCCGAAGGAAATCAAACAGAGGTTCGGCAGCCGTGGTCTAGTCCCTGGATCGTTTATGCTCTGCCTAGTCATGACTTGAAGATCGTTAGTATTATAGCCACTTCTTGTGAAAGTTGTCCATTGGTGTGTTGTTGTTCCACTCACTCCTGAAATATAATCTATTAGTATCATTCTTTCCCCAAACTTCAACACCCTCTTTCTTCTCTCTTTATCGATTGAAGGCGATGATTGTATTATAATGATTTAGCTAATTTATTACATTTGTAATAATCTTAACTTTCAACAAACTACATTAATTACCATGAATAATGATTAAAAATGAAATTTATATATACCAAGTTATATAACAGTCAATTGTATTCTAATTGCGTCAAATATTTTGACATACAAGAACAAGAAGTTATATCAAGTGTACATATTATATATCTTCAATTAATGTAGACAATAAAAATTACTTATCTCCCTTTCAAAACAACATGTGTTTTTTTATCTATTTAGTTTGTTTTTAAATTAAATAATCAAGAAGCAACTAAAAACATTTTTTACTTTTAGAAGTGAGTAATTTTAAGGAAAAACACCATGTGTTACTAAAATGAGGGATTATTAGTTTGAGTACGCCTATTTTGGAACCAAAATTTGATGGATCTGCAAAGGTTCTAACTCTAGCTTATTACTGAGCTCCTTCATTTTCTTCTTATTTGACTTCGGACACTCCTTAAACACTATAATTAAAATTATTTAGATATGATGAGATATTTTACGCTTCCATTTCCTCGATATGTTGCTTGGTGTGACGATGATTGCGCATTTTCTTATTTGGATGCTCATCATTATCGTTACCGTCTTGTTCATCAAATTTATTGTCATTGTAGTCGGATTTACTGTTTGCTTCGTCATCTGTAAGCAGCTGCATTATCTCATTTTCTGATATTGTCTCGGACTCCATAGCAAGTGAATTAAGCTGGCTTTCCAACATGCTACTTGACTGAAATTAGAAACAACACAAATATCTAAAATGAGGAAGGAACATTTTCGATCATTGAAGAATTCTTATTACTCGAATTCATAATTTTGTCCATTATTCATCCAAAACCCTTAAACAGTGCAACATGTTAGTATAAGTGATGATTTTCTCATCTCGTTTACTTTGGTTCTGCAAGGAAATAATAGTTTGAATCCACAAAATAGTAAAAGCTAGAGAAGGACTCTTCAAATTAAATGATTTAGCCAATTAATTACAGTAATAATAATCTCGACTCACAAAAAACTACATTAATTGACCTAAACAATGATTTAAAAAAAGTGAATATATACTTATTAATTAATCGTAGAAAACTGATCACTCAAGTGTGAATGCAGTTATTATAGTCAAGAAAATTATAACTGTCTCAAATATTTTGTCGTATGCAGTTATTGTAGTCAACAAAATTATAATTGTCTCAAATATTTTGACATACGACAACAAGAAATTATCCCAAGCGTAGAAATTATTGTTCGACATTAAATTTTTAAGATATGTAGTTTTTCACCCATCAATAACAAATTGAAAATTTTCTTCCAAATTTATCCTTATTAAAATAATGAATTTTACATAAACAACGAACCATTAAAGAGATACTTTTTTTAAGACATTTGATTAAAAGTTTGTAATGAAGAACACTTTTTACTTTCTTAGAGTAAGTAATTTTCTTAAGGAGTCTACTCAAACTAGAAACATTAGATATTGTTAAATAGAGGGAGTACAAGTATTATATGCCATTATTTGAGGTACGCCTATTTTTAACATGCGATGGCTCTATAACTCTAGTTTACCAATGAGCTTCTTCATTTTCTGCTCATATGGCAAGGAACACTCCTTAAAATAACTTGATCACAAAAATAACAAAAGGTTAATGCCATAAACACTATAATTAAAATTATTTAGATATGATGAGATATTTTACGCTTCTATTTCCTACTTGTGCATTTCTTATTCAGATCCTCATAATTATTATCATCTTGTTCATCCAATTGATTGTCATTGTAATCGTACTTGCAATTTGATTCGTCATCCATAAGTAGATGAATTATTTCATTTTACGATATTGTCTTTAAATCTATATATAGTTGGTGGATTAAACTGACTCTTCAATATGCTACTTGACTGACATACACAAATGGTAAAATGTTTGTAAGATATAATTAACATATCAAAATAGGACATCCCAATATGGAATTTCTAAATTTTGAGGACTCGGCATTGACATTTTAATCAAGAGTACAGAAGAATCTTAATCATCATACAACAACCCTTGATAATAACATGCATTTTCTTGACAAGGAGATTTTAGCAAGATTAACTGATCGATCAATTAGAAATCAAGTGAAATTCTTTCTTGTTTCTTTTCTAGACTAGAAACTAAAAAAAACAACACAAATTCCTAACAAGCATTCATTAGATTTGCGAACATATAAATGGAACATAGAAAACTTGAAAAAATTAAAGGATAAGAAAAATCTAGAATTTTGACCTGGCCAAGCGGGAATCTAGATGAGGAAGGATCATTTTCGATCATTCGAAGAATTCTTATTAGTAGAAATCATAATTTTTTCCATTGGTCATCCAAAACCTAAATCAGTTCAACATGTTAGTTTAGATTGTTAGTATAAGTTATGATTTCTCAACGCGTTTACTTTGGTTTTGCAAGGGAATAGAAGTTTGAATCCACAAAATAGTAAAAGCTAGAGAAGGACTCGCTAGCTAGTTCTAAATTAAATGATTTAGCCAATTAATTACATTAATAATAATAAGCTTGACTCACAACAAACTACATTAATTACCCTAAACAATGATTTTTTAAAAAGGTGAAAATGTATTAATTGATCGTAGAAAACTGATTACTCAAGTGTGAATGCATTTATTATAATAGTAAAAAAAATTCTAACTGCCTCAAATATTGTGACATACAAGAACAAGAATTTATACCAAGTGTAGAGATTACTGTTGGGATAAGGCACAAATACCCCTAGATTATGACCGAAATCTCAAAGACACACTTAAACTTAACTAGGGTCTTATTACACCCCTTTCTAACTCATTTTTTCGTATTTTTGTGCACCTTTTGTGCTGGCGTGACACCTTCAACCACCCATGTTGGTTGTGTTTGTACACACTCGCCTGCCACATGTATAAATATTATTTTTTAAATTTATTTTTTAATCTTTATTTGTTTAAAATAATAATAATAATTTTTTTTAAAGAAAAATATTCTTATTTTCTTTAGCTTGTATTTAAATTAAGTTAATACTCTTTTTTTACCTTCTATCAAAACTTTTTTTTTACCTTCATTCATTGTTTTTTCTCTTTTATTTTTCTATTGATTTTATTTTTTTTCGCCTTTCATTTTGATGTAATTTCAAATTTAATTCCAAATGTTTTGTATTTAAAATAAGTTAATTTTGAACGGATATCAAAATAAGTGAAGAAAATCAAATGAAACATAAAAAAAATGTTATAATTAAAGGACACTTTTAATTATTTTTTTAAAAAATATTTAAAAAATAATTAAAAGTGAAAAGATAATAAATTAATTAAAAACGTTTAAAGTGAGAAAGAAATAAAAATAAAATTTTGACAAAGAAAGAAATAAAAATAATTAAACATATATAAGTTTTAATATCAATAAATATGTGTACTAATTAATAATAAAGTGGCCAATAAAAAAATGACATGTGTCCAATTTGTGCATTCATCATTTGCCTTCAAGAGAGTGTGCACACTCTCTATGCCATGTCACCGTATGGGGTGTATTTGTTCCATTTTAAGTTAGTTTAATGGGGTAATTGAACTCTAGTTAAGTTTGGGTGTGTCTCTAAGATTTCGGTCATAGTCTAGAAGATAGTTATGCCTTATCCCATTATTGTTCAAAATTCAATTTTCAATAAATGCGGACAATAAAAATTATCACCTCCGTTTCAAAATAAGTTATTTTTATATTTTTTTTATTTGTTTTAAGATATGTAGTTTTTTCACAAATCAATAAGAAATTGAAAATTTTGTTCCAGATTTATCCTTTTTAAAATAAATGAATTTTACATAAACACCAAACCATTAAAGAGATACTTCTTTTTAAGACATTTGATTAAAAGTTTGTAATGAAGAACATATTTTGCTTTCTTAGGATGTGTTTGGTACGAAGGAAAATGTTTTCTTAGAAAACAAGTGGATTTCTAACTTATTTTCTCATGTTTGGTTAGTGAGTAGAAAATATTTTCTAATGTTTGGTTAGTGAGTGAAAAATATATTTTATTTTTGGCTTGAAACTAAAAAATACTCTTTAGAAAAATAATTTCTGATACGAAAATCAACCCCGATAATTGATATAGGATCCGACCTCGACACCGAAATTAGGACAACAACCCGTTGACTGTTCCAACATCCGACCCTGAGATTTGACCCAGGATTTTTTAAAAAAAAAACAATTTTTTTTACGGGGGGGGGGGGGGGGGGGGGGGGGGGGGGGGGGGGGGGGGGGG
>JAJOOO010005409.1:0-55428 GCA_029582685.1 Solanum piurae | reverse complement strand
TCTTGGTAAAGAAAGTTTTAAATTCCTTATGGTTTTAGTGTCTATGCGATGAATGAATGCTAAGAGGCTTGTATTAGACCTCTTCGAGGTCGAGTACGTCGGTTACGACTAGGGGGTGCTCCCGGGTCGTGACAGTTCTCTTCGAATGTGCATTGACTATCGATAATTGAATAAGGTTACCATTAGGAATAAATATTTATTCTAAGGATTGATGATTTTTTTATCAATTCTACTTCTCTAAGATTGAGCTCCGGTCGGATTATCACCAATTAAGGGTGAAGGAGAATGACAATTCCAAAGACGACTTTTTGAACCCAATATAGTCATTATAGTTTTTTGTGATGTCTTGAGGTTTGAATAATCTCCCAACTGCATTTATGAATTTGATGAATAGGGTCTTCAAGCAATATCTTTACATGTTTGTGATTGTATTTATTGATAATATCTTGATTTACTCACAGAGCTCATGGGAATGTTGAACATTTGAGGATTATATTGCAAGCTCTCAAGGATTGTGAGTTAATGCTAACTTTAGTAAATGTGAGTTTTGGTTGAGGTCCATTGCTTTCCTTGGCCATATTGTCTATGGTAAAAGTATTCAAGTTGATCCTAAGAAAATTGAGGAGGTTTAGAATTGGCCTAAACCTCCGCTTCAGATATACAAAGTTTCTTGGGTTAGGTTGGTTACTATAAAAGGTTTGTGGAAATATTTTTATCTATTGCTTTGCTTTTGACAACATTGACTCAAAAGAAAGTGAAATTCATATGGTTGGAAGCTTGTGAGAAGAATATCCAAGAGTTGAAGGATAAGCTCCTTTTGGCCCTTATTTTGACATTACTGGAAGGATCATACGGTTTTGTTGTTTATTCTAATGCTTACGGAATGGTGTATTTTTGTGTTGTGATGCAACATGAGAAAGTCATTTCTTATGCTTCAAGGCAATTGATGGTTCATGAAAAGAATTATCCGACCCATGATTTGGAGTTAGCGGCGGTAGTGTTTGCTCTAAAGATTTGGAGGCATTACTTGTATGGTGTGCATGTAGTTTTGTTTACCGACAATAAGTGCTTGAAGTATGTTTTCACTAAAAATGATTTGAATCATCACCAACGTAGATGGCTTTAGTTATTGAAGAATTACGACATGAGTGTCCTCTATAATCTGGGTAAGGCGGATGTGGTGGCAGATGCTCTTAGTCGACTATCAAGGAAAAGTGTTGCTCATGTTGAAAATGATAAGAAAAAGTTAGTTCATGATGTTATTAGATTGTCCTGATTGGGTGTTTGCTTGATTGATTCTAATGAAGGTGTCATTGTTGTTCATAATGTTTTGGAATTGTCTTTTGTACTAGGCATGAAGGATATGCAAAATCTTGATCCGTTACTAGTTGAGTTGAAGAAGGTGGTTTCCAAAAAAGAAATTGAGGCTTTCCCCCGTGGGGAGATGGAGCCCTTCGATATCAAGGTCAGTTATGGGTTCCAAATGTTGATGATTTGAGAAATAAGATTTTGACAGAAGCTCACAGTTCTCGGTAATCTATTTATCCAGAAGCCACTAAGATGTATCATTATTTAGGGGAAGTCTATTGGTGGAATAAGATGAAGAAGGATATTGTTTAATTTGTGGCTAAATGTCCGAGTTGTCAATAAGTGAAAGTTGAGCATAAAAAACCGTGATGTTTCTCTTAAAATATTTCCATTCCTATATGGAATTAAGACGATTTGAATATGGACTTCATTATGAGTTTACCTCCCATTCGCTGGCAGTTTGATTTGATTTGGGTTATTCTGGACCGACTAACAAAATGCTCACTTTCTTCCATAAGGACTTCATTCTCGGTTGAAGAGTATGCCAAAATCTATATTCAAGAAATGGCAAGGTTGTATGGAGTGCTCTTTTCTATTATCTCCGATCGTGGCCTCAATTTACATCTCAATTTTGGAAGTCATTTCAGAAGGGTCTTGGTACTCAAGTGAAATTTAGCACGACTCTCCATCTTCAAATTCATGGACAAGACAAATGTACCATGAAAATTTTAGAAGATATTTTAAGATCTTGTGTAATCGATTTCAAGGGTAATTGGAATGACATTTGTCATTGATTAAGTTTGCATATTATAATAGTTATCATTCTAGCCTTAGGATAACACCTTTGAGGCTCTTTATGGTAAGAGGTGTAGGTCTCCTATAGTTTGGTTTGAAGTTGGTGAGGTTGTTTTAATAGGGCTCGAGTTGGTGCATGAGTCCACGGTAAATGTTTGACTTATTCAAGAAAGGTTGAAAATGACTCAAAGTTGATAAAAGTCTTATGCCGATGTTAGAAGAAGAGAACTTCAGTTTAATGTTGATGATAGGTTCTACTTGAAAATTTCACCCATGAAAGGTGTAATTAGATTTGGAAAGAAAATGAAATTGAGTCCTTGCTATATGGGCCCATATTAGATTTTGAGAGGTATTGACAAAGTTTCCCATGAACTTGAGTTGCCTAATGATTTAGCATCGGTACATTCGATATTCCATGTCTTTTTTTTGGAGAAGTGTATTGGAGTTCTGACGTCCATTGTACCTTTGGAAGGTCAGGGAGTCAAAAGAAAATCTTTCTTATGCAGAGGTTTCTATTCATATTCTAGACCGACAAATTCGGAAGTTGAGAAACAAAGAAGTTGCTTTCGTGAAGGTTGATGAGTCCACAAATTGGACTCATTTAGGGCTATGTTTTGATAGAATTAGTGTCCTCAAATGCATATTTTGTCTCAATATCTGATGAAAACCCTTACGTTTCAGGTATTTGGAGTTTGAGGGAAAGCATGGACACTACTTAGCACAAAGGAACAAAGGCAACTAAAGGAACGAAGAAATGAAGATCTGAGAATCGTCGAACCGATTCGGCGAGTCTCCAAAAGGTCTTATCCTCGCCTTTTGTTCCAGTGTGCTGAGCCCTGAAGGAAAAGATCAAATTGGTGGTGAAATGGAGCAGTCGGCGTGTCGCCAAACAGTTCCGCGAAGCAGTACTATACCACCCAATGATCCAGGACGCGAAGATGCTGAAGGCAAGAGCTGAAATGCGATGAAGTAGACCAAAGAGCGGATCGCCGAGTATATCGGCGATCCCGACTAACTGTGCCGAATGGCACCTTCGCAACAAATTTTCTGAAAACTATAAATACTAGTTCAGTTTTTATTCTTAGTAGTCAGTTTAAGTTGTATTAAGTTTAGAATACAATTTTGAGAGACAATATTCTCTCCAAGTTTGGAGAGGGTTTTTGAAGAACTTGAAGATTCAAAGGGTTTCAACTCCAAGATTTTGGACTTGGGTCTTGTGGATTCTTCACTCTTGACATGTTTTAAGACTTAATCTTGTATACCTGTTGACGGAAACTGAGATTGGTATAACTTTTAATCTCTTTTACATGTCTAGCTAAAACCCCAATTCTTGGGGTGTGATTTTGTGAATATGGGTTAGATTACCTGTTGGGTCTTGCTTGTTCATGGTTTATTTGTTGTGTAAATGTGATTTTGTTTAGTAGTTATGGTGGAACTTAATGAAATTGTAGTTGCAAATACAATTTCACCTTTGTGTTTTTGGCTTGCTCGAGAGAGAGGTCGTAAGACTAAGACTACTAAATTAATGGCCGGTGGGATTGGGTCGACATGAGGTTCAACTCGAGAAAGTGAACCCTAGTCCTTCTACCACATACTCACCTCGAGAGAGTGAGTGGGCTAAGGAGGAGGTTGTGCTTAAAGCAGCAACTCGGTGTTCGATAGATATCGGGTTAATTCGGGGTAAGTTTCTCGAGAGAGAATTTACCCCCACTATAGTCTAGCCTAGTCACAAATATTCAACGTATTTACTATCAAAAGCATGTACCCAATAGTCTAGTTTAGCCCGTATTCCTATCACAACTCAAGAATTTTGTCTCCATATTCATATCTCTCTTTATTTTTGTTGATTTTGCTCTTTACTTGTGTACAAACCCCCCCATTGATAATTGACATTCGTGTCAAACCCTTTAATTTGTCATGTTTTTATTCGCTAAAGTATTTAGCTATGGTTAGCTTTAGCACTTTCGCGCTTAACCACTAATTTTTCGAAACCGCTCCCTTGGGACTCTACCCCAACCCTTGGTTGGGTTACTTTACTATTGTATGATCGTAGACACATGCGTTGGAAGTTGTGTTTTGATTACGCTAACATTAAAATGGCGCCGCTGCCGGAGAATGGTGTTTCTTGAAAATGTGTGATTAAGTCAAATTTTTCTTTTGATAGTCGTAGTTTACTAACTTTATTTTTAGTTTTGTTTTGCTTTAAAGTTGTTGATGTAGGCAGATACCCTGAGCATGGCTGAGGGAAATGGTAGCAACTCGGCTGAGACAAGTCAAGAAGTCGAGAGAGACTTCAAGTTAACCGCACTGGTAACTCAGTTGAATGAGTTGGCCACCAAAATATCAGAGGTGGAAAACTAGTGCAAGAGCCAAGAGAGGTACATACCCCTTCATGAGCGAAAATAGTCTAGAGATAGGGAGAACAATCATGTCGAGGACACATTCCAAATCATTCTCCAAAAGATCACCGAACAAGATCGAATGTTGGAAGAGATGAAGGAGAATATTGAAGAGTTGAATCAAATGATTGGCTCCAGCTGATTAGGACACTCATGAGTTGTGCAGTGCCTCCTCTTCACTCAAATGAACTATTGGGGTTACCTAGTAACACTAGTACCAACCCCACCAATGGAGAGTGAGTAAGGACTCGCTTCGTGCCACGACGTTAACTAAGGCGCTTCTTAGGAAGCAACTCAAGATTTTAAATGCTTTTATTTGCTTTTATAAATAATGGTGTGTTAGTGGTGCAGGTTTAAGTATTGAAAGTGTTTAGAAAATGCATATTGGCGAGTAAAATGGTTGGTCGGCGAATCGCCAAAATGGTCGGCGTGCCCAAATTGACCCACCATTTGACTCCACAAAAGACTAACTTGGAGTCTGTAAAACTCAGCGAGGCTTGGAGCAATTTGGCGACTCGCTGACCTATTCGGCGTTCATGATGAAGACCACCGTTTGGACTCTTTCTTTGACTGAAGGTCCGGTAAAACTTGGCGAGCCAAGTGACCACTCAGCGTGTCGTCGAGTGCATCGGCGAGTTCAACTAATGTCGTCGAATGGGAGCAAACTGGACGCTTTATAATGGCCAAGAGTCTTAGAATTTGAAATCCTTTGCTTTCCCTCACTTTTAATCTTAACAATCTCACACCAAGGTAGTATTTTCAATATTTTTATAATCTATTAGTATTTTAGATATTGATTTGTGCTCGGAACAAGGATTTCTTTGCCGCCTAGCATTTCAATCACGTTTTAATCAGCATATAAGGTTGGTTTTCGAATCCTGAGTTTACATTCGAAAATTTTGTACTCACTTGCAATGTCGTACCGTGTTGTTGTGTGTTGGGCCTCTCTGATAGAGTTAGAATGCTTAAATGCCAATTTTAAAATGAAAATATTGCCCGTATTGTTTTGATCGTCAAATACCAGTAATTTTTATGCTTTTAAATGAATGAAATTGTATTGGGTTGTGGTTGCGTGTTGTTTAGATTGATTGGGTGAAGTACGAGTAGCCCATGTTTGTGCTAAATGACGAAAATTGTTCAACGATATAGTGGGTAACATCACTCTTAAGATAAAATATCGTCAAATGGACAAATTTGGCAAAACTAGGAAAATTCTGAGTATCTCGGGGTGATGGATAGTACATGTCTTGTTTGAATTCCATTAGTGCATGCTTTGATTTTATTTTCGGGGGTTGAATTTGAGAAGGTGGATTGAAAATAGGCACGTTGGACCGTTCGGCGAGCTAGGTCGAACTCGTCGAATTACGGTGTTTCGCCTAATGTTTTCATCTCCCTTTTAATTTTGTGTTATATTTGTGGTTTGAGTCTGTAAATTTCGGCGAGAAGCCTGAGATCGCCGAAAGCACTCGGCTACTCACCGAAAGTACTTTTGATCGCTCTTTATTTGAACCCCTGAAACCCTTTTTGCACTATAAATTTTGCCGGACAAACCTTTGCTCGCCGAAAGTAGTCGGCAATTCGCCGAAGGGCCTTCCTATCGCCAACTTACCATAATATTTTTTCCAATCCCTTTGGCGAGCCCTACTCAGCACGCCAAAGAGGTTCGACGACTCGCTGAATGGATCGGTGAGTCTGTCTGCAATATATTTTCTGTGCTTATGTTTGATTTCTCCTAATTTGTTCCGATCTTTTGCAGATATGGTACTTACAAATCTAACCACGCAACCTCAGAAGAAAGCAAAGGGCATAACCATAAATGAGGGGGGGTCAAATCCTCCAAAGAGGAAAGGAGAAGAACTCCCACTAGGATATAAAGGCAAAAGGAAAAAGCACATAGCTAGGAAAGGAGTAGCTATTGAAACCCAGGTGGGATTTTCTGAACCAGAAGACGAGGAGCCTTTGACTCATCGAAGGAGTAGACGCCAGGCTAGATCTCAATCCTCGCCCACCAGAGTTTTCGCTGCTGCCACCCCTCCTGAAACAGATTCAGTGCCAGCTCAGGCACCTCCAGTGGCCCCTGCACCCCTCATCATTCCTCCACCTAGTCTGCTGAACAGATTGAAAAGTGATGGGGTACGGACCATCTTAGAGGAGAAACTATTATCTACCGAGGGCCTGGAAGGTAAGTATCCTGATGTGATTGACACCCTCTAATACCATGAGTTTGAGAAGTTCACAAGACCACGAGGCCCTTACATTCCTTTTTGGGTTAGGGAATTTTACACAACTTATGGGGAATTGGTTCCCAAGAACAAGAAGAAGGCAAGCGAGTTTAGACCAGTAAAGTTGGTCATGGTCAGAGGCAAGGAAGTTTAGTGCCACAACGAGTATATTAGTATTGTATTGGGTAGACCGCTGCACTCTATACTTTCTTACGAGGGGTTGCCTATTGTTCAGTCCCTACATGATTTGAAGGGTTGGTTGGCTCCTTTAATTTCTAACACCACCCCGAGGTGTATCGGGGTATGGGCCCCTATTGATAAGAGGGACTTGAACATTGCTGCCAGGTTCTTGTTTGGCTTCATCAGTAGCACCATAATGCCATCCCAAAACGAGTCCATTTTGCGCTATCCTAAGGTAGATTGCCTTGGTTCTATCATGTCTAGGAGACGCATTAACCTGGGACTGCTAATTTCACAGGAGATGGACATGAGAGCCAAACATAAGCTGACTTGTCAGCCATATCCAGTCTTGATCACCGAGCTGTGCCAGCGTGCTGGAGTACCTCGGGACACTACGAGGGATATTGAGATCACCCCATCTTCTTCCACTGACATCCGGTGTATTGAGGCAGAGAACACACGAGAGGAGGTTGACAGGAAGAGAGCAGCTCTGGTTGATACTTCCCCAGAGGTCGATGTTGACACGTTACAAGCAGAGGCATCTTCACCGACTCTGACCTCTGATCCTTCAGGTACACCTGCCCCTTCCTCTTCTACACAGGTCCCAGGTGTTTCATCATCCTCTCCGCCCATCAAGATTACTCAGGCGATGATCCTAAAAATAGGGAATCTGGCCTAATCAGCTGCTGTGAGGGTGACTCGATTGGAAAGATCCATCTTAGGGATGATTGACAGTGCTATCTTGGCTACACTGACCCCCCTTAGGGCCTATGTTGATGATCTGGCTACTAGAGTCACTGCTTGTGGATTAGACATGGGGAGACATATGAGGTTTCGGCTTTAAAATATGAAGTAGAAAATTTGAGAAAGGACGTAGACTATTTGAAGTCTACCGACTTCACTTTATTGATGCGGGGTGCAGATGTCGAGGATGCTCCTGAGACCTTGGGGATTTCTCCGGCTACCACCGGAGATGTGCAGAGGGGTGGCACAACAAATGAGGAGTCAGATGTAGAGACCGACGAGGAGCTGATAGCAGTACATGAGGAGGAGATGAGAGAGAGTCGAGATGAGAGCATATTCAAATATTTGCTAGATCTTGTGGAGACGGTTTTGCAGCTGGTGACCCAGACATCGCCGACTGAGACGTCCACAGTAGCTCCTGGTGGATCTGGCACTGCTATTCCTTCTGCGGTTACTCCGGGCACTGATGCCCATATTCAGAGCACTATACCAGGCACTAAGTCCCCGACAGATGGAGCGACTATGTAGACATGACCTTTCTTTACCTTCCTCTCTGTCTTACTTACTTTTACTTTTGGATACTTTCATTCGCATTTGAGGACAAAAGATTTTTTTTGGTGGGGTGAGGCCCACCTTTGGGCATATTTATTTTGTTTATATATTTTGTGTTGTGAGCTATTACTGTGTTATTACACTGCTTTTTTGTGGATGTTTGAGCTTGTGGCTCTGCATTTTAAATTGCAAATGATTTTAAGCCTTTCAAATGATTTTTGCCACCCCTTGTGTGATTGAATGTGGTTGTTCTTTTGTAAAATTAAGTCTCAGTTACGATCAATACCGATGACTTAAATAGTGCTCTCAATCAAATGAACATGAATGCGCGGCTACGATGAGACCAAATGAAGTTGCATATATAATATGTGAACTCTTTATATCTCATTATGACTAGCCTAGTATCGAATTTAGTCTCTTGTGATGATCATTGCTCACTAGCGAAAGTGTGGAGTCTTGTTTGACTGTAGTGTAAATGGCTAGTGTGATGAGCTTACTTTGAAACATGCATGATAGATCCTAGAATTTTCCCCGTTGGTCTAGTCTACTAAGTAAGGCTATCTCTTGATATGATATTAGGCAACTTTAAAGAGTGTGAGACAATTTGACATATACCTCTTTGTGACCTACCTTGTGAGCATGTGTAAACCTCTTTGTAACACCCCTTGAGCCTTACCTTTCTTTGGAAGAAATTTGATGAAATCATAACCTTTATTTATCCATTATCCATAATCCTCATGAAGTTGTAGTTAGTTTGAATAGACAACTTAGGCCAAAAGCCTAAATTGGGGGTGTGGTGAAATGAAAAGGTAAATTAAGAAGTGCAAGAAAGTCCTTCTTACCCATGAGTTTGAGAAAAATGGAACCCCTCCATAAATAAAAAACAAAAGAGAAAAGATAAAGGAAAAGAAAAAGAATGAAAAAAGTTGAGGAATAAAATGTGAAGATATAAAGAAAATGGGGTTTCCAAAAATCCATGAGAAGTGAATAATGGGATGACTTATGAGCACTAGCAAAAATGATGAAGGAAGAAGAAAAGAAGTGTTGTGAACACCACATCTCATGAGGATAAAAGTCACTAAGCCTAAATGACCATACCTTTGGACTCTGCCCCATTACAAGCCTTGAAAAGACCTTTTTGATCTTGAGTGAGCTGAAACAAATGTTGATCGGAAAATACGGGCAAACCTATGGGTGAAAGTATACATCGTGTTCATCTTTGTGAGTGTGAGTGTTGCATTTGATTCTGAAGCTTTAAATTGCAAACCATTGTGTGTGAATATGGAATCATTCCTTGTGTGAGGGCAGTTAGACACTTTGGTTGAGCTTGAACTTGCATTTGAAGCAAGTATTGTGAGCATGACATTCGTTGATATTGGTGAGTCACAACTTGAATCTTTGAGTGCACATTTGATCTTTGCCTAAGTAAATTGAGTCTTGTTGTGTGCATTCATGATTGAGTCTTGTGTAGCACTATTTGAGACACCCTTTTTGAACGACTGAACTTGAGTTTGCTTGAGGACAAGCAAACGTTTAAGTTTGGGGTGTTGATGAGTCCACAAATTGGACTCATTTAGGGCTATGTTTTGATAGAATTAGTGTCCTCAAATGCATATTTTGTCTCAATATCTGATGAAAACCCTTAAGTTGTAGGTATTTGGAGTTTGAGGAAAAGCATGGATACTACTTAGCAAAAAGGAACAAAGGCACCTGAAAGAACGAAGAAATAAAGATCTGAGAATCGCCGAACTCTTTCGCCGAGTCACCAAAAGGTCTTATCCTCGCCTTTTGTTCCATTGTGCTAAGCCCTGAAGGAAAAGATCAAGAGCTGAAAGGTGATGAAGCAGACCAAAGGGTGGATCGCTGAGTGTATCGGCGATCCCGACTTACTACGCCGAATGGCTCCTTCGCAACACATTTTTAGAAAACTATAAATACTAGTTCAGTTTTTATTCGTAGTAGTCAGTTTTAGTTGTATTAAGTTTAGAATACAATTTTGAGAGACAATATTCTCTCTAAGTTTGGAGAGGGTTTTTGAAGAACTTGAAGATTCAAAAGGTTTCAACTTCAAGATTTTGGACTTGGGTCTTGTGGATTCTTCACTCTTGACTTGTTTTAAGACTTAATCTTGCATACCCATTGATGGAAACTGAGATTGGTATAACTTTTTATCTCTTTTACATGTCTAGGTAAAACCCTAATTCTTGGGGTGTGATTTTGTGAATATGGGTAAGATTATCTGTTGGGTCTTGCTTGTTGATTGTTTATTTGTTGTGTAAATGTGATTTACTTTAGTAGTTGTGGTGGAACTTAATGAAATTGTAGTTGCAAATACGATTTGAACTTTGTGTTTTCGGCTTGCTCGAGAGGGAGGTCGTAAAACTAAGACTACTAAATTGATGGCCGGTGGGATTGGGTCGACATGAGGTTCAGCTCGAGAGAGTGAACCCTAGTCCTTCTCCCACACACTCACCTCGAGAGAGTGAGTGGGATAAGGCGGAGGCTGTGCTTAAAGCAACAACTCGATGTTCGAGAGAAACCGGGTTGATTCGGGGTAAGTTGATCGAGAGAGAATTTACCCCCACTATAGTCTAGCCTAGTCACAAATATTCAACGTATTTACTATCAAAATCATGTACCCATTAGTCTAGTTTAGCCCATATTCCTATCACATCCCAAGAATCCCGTATCCATATTCGTATCTCTCTTTATTTTTGTTGATTTTGCTCTTTACTTGTTTACAAACCCCCCCATTGATAATTGACATTTGTGTCAAACCCTTTAATTTGTCATGTTTTTATTTGCTAAAGTCTTTAGCTACGGTTAGATTTAGCACTTTCGCGCTTAACCACTAATTTTCAGGAACCGCTCCCTTGGGACTCGACCCCAACCCTTGGTTGGGTTACTTTACTATTGTATGATCATAAACACCTGCATTGGAAGTTGTGTATTGATTACGCAAACATCAAAGATTCTTGAGAGAAATTAATTATTTGATGGTGCTACTTGGGAGGCCAAAGCCGATATGATGTCCCTGTATACTCATCTTTTCCTCCTCCGCTTATATTCTAGGTTGAGGTATTAGTTCCTCATGGTTCATTTTTTTCGGATTTACGCGATTTAGTCATCCTTATTGTAACACCTTGGACTTTGAAAAAAAAGGTTAAAGTGGGTTATCGGGCAAGTCTATCGACCCTAGCCCATCCATGAACCTTTCACTGTAGCCTAAACGGCTCATGAAAGTGTTCCCGACCAGATTAGGGGAAGTGGGTTTGCCGTTTGACGCAACAAAGAATTGGAATCCATTTGTACGACCCACTTCACTAACCGTGAAGGCTCCTATATACGTCTCCCATCAACTTTTCAAGTCAAGGCTATTTTAGTTTTTTCCTATTTTTTTAACACCTATGCTATGTCGTTTTAACTGCTATTCTAAAATCAATATAAGTTACTTAAGTTTTAAAACTACCCATTCTAATTCATTCTCCTAAATCATAAATTTCGGTCCAAGTTCATCCCCAAAATCCTCTCTAGAGCTAAGGAAGAAGAAGCTAGGGTTTTACTTCAAGATCTTCAATTCACCATAGCTATTGGGCCTTGATTATTATGGTATGTTAGCATTTACCTATGAAGTTCTTTTCTCCATAGGGCTGCCAAGATATTCGAATTTTACAAAGTCAATTTCCCAATTCACAGTAAGAGTTTTATTAAATCTACATGGGTTCTTCTAGATTATGATTCAATTGATTTTTTTAATCTTTTAATGCATTAATTGAATTATTTACATGATTTTAAGTGAGTTCATATGAACCCATGTATGAACAATGATTTTAGACTATGAATACATGATGAAGCTTATGAACTATGAGATGTTATTTTATGAAGATATGCATGCTTTTATGAAAGAGATGCAAATGATTTGAGGATGCTTTGAGAGAGAAGTATCAATTTTGTTGTTGTGAAATGTTTTCTCACATACTACTAAGATCATGGTTGTAAAGGTTTTCTTTCATAAGGATTCATAAGGTTGAAAGGTTTTCTCAGTTAAGTTGAATCAAGTTTTAGGAGCTATTCAAAATAAACTTTATCTTGGATTGGTTGCTTAATTGTGACTTTCCATGAATAATAATATGAATATGATTAATGACTATTTCGTGGAATTTTACTTAGCATCGAGCGGACTTTTGGGATGAAGGTTTCCGTTTAGCTTTCATGGACCTTTATTAGCAATCCCTGTGTCCCAGAAGTATGTACCACCATAGAATTGTCTTTGATAGATATTAGATAGTGGATCCACTTTAGCTCAGATTTATGGTTCTTACCTTGGAAATTAAGGATATATCTTTTTAGTGTTCGATAAACACTAGATTCCATATTTTAGTTCACATGATTTATGTCGGTTATGGTAAACATCCCAGAATAATGAACAAATGTTAGTTTCAAAGTATCTCACAAAGTATTTTAAAGATCTTAAGCTTGCATTGACCATGATTATGACTTATATTTTCTAACCTGTTATCTAATGATTTAGCTTGGTCATTGCATATCATGTAAATTCTTTATAGCTTGATTTCATAAATCTTATGCATTGCTATCATACTTAGTACATTCAATGAGCTAATGCATACATGTGCCTTCATTGTCTCATTAATCTAGGGTTCGTCGCTCTTACCTCTCATACTCTTGGCTAGTTGATCTATCGGCGTTTGAATATTGGTGAGTCCTCATATTCCGAGGACTGAGATACTTTTAGAGCTTCCCATTTTTTAGTTTTTTAGACATTTGTTTATGGTATGATTTATGTCCCAACCACTTCCTTTTGATGTTATAGATGGCTTGTAGAGACTATGTTAGACTTCTACTTTGTCAAGCTCTTTTATGATATACGATTGGTTTTTTGAAATCTTAATTTCTATTATCTTGTATGGTGTATGCTAAGTAGCTTCTATAGGGCATCTTGTGGTTCTGTACACCATGTTATGCCTAGGGTATACTTTGGGTCATGACAAACTTGGTATTCAGAGTGCAAGGTTTAGAATGGTCCTAGGATGTCTCAGCAGACACGTTGAGTAGAGCCTTGTTCATGAGTGTGAAGTGCACTTCACTTATGAATAAGAGACTATAAGATATTTAGGAAATTCCACTTCTCTCATCATTCTATAGTCGTGCGATAATGTTTAACTCTATATGTCTTTCTCCTACTCTTCATCCAATACTTTTTAGGATATGACATACAATAGAAAGAATGTGGGTGAGAATGTGGAACATGAATCTCCTCAAGTTTTGGTTGATCCTTCGGCAAAATAAGTGGCTAATCTAGAGTTCCGAGCCACTTTTTGAGTGTTGTCCCAAGCTATGACGGTTGAAGCCAATAGGGAGATTGCGGTCCCCATGAACCCAAATATGGGTACGTGGCAACTACAATGAGAGACTTCACTAGAATGAATCCCCCAGAGTTTCATAGTTTGAAGGTTGAGGAAGATCCTCAAGAGTTCATTGATGAGGTGTATAAGGTCTTGATTATCATGAGAGTGACACTGGTGGAAAAGGCAGAATTGGCCATTTAGCAACTCAACGGTGTTAGTCAAGTTTGGTTCAACCAATGAAAGGGAGAGAGAGTGGTTGATATAGGTCCTCTTGATTGGGAGAAGTATACAGAAGCTTTCCTTGATAAGTTCTTTCCCCTTGAGATGAGGGAGGCCAAAGTACTTGAGTTTATTAACCTTTATCAAGGAAATATGAGTGTGAAAGAGTATGTTTTGAAATTCACACAGTTTTCCAAATTTGTTCCTTCAATGGTTGTCAACTCTAGGGCATGGATGAGTAAGTTCATTTAAGGTGTATTCAAAATGGCGGTTATAAAATGTTGTACCACTATGATCATTAAGGAAATAGACATTTACCGCTTAATGTGGAGAATCTTAAGGAAAGATCTAGGAAGGCAAAGAGAGAAACTAACGGTGATGGTGACTTTCCACATTCAAGGTTCGAAGAACATGGTCGGTATATATTCCAACAAAGGTCTTCCGGTGAAGGTTTCTCTAATTCTCCGATTCCGGAGTTCAACAAAGATAGAGTATCTAGCCCTAAGCCTCAAGGAGAAAATGTTGGTGGATCTTTTTTTTCTACTTGTACTAGGTGTGGAAGAAAGCATGGTGATAAATGTTTGGCAGGTACTGATGAATTCTTTGATTGTGGTAAGAGTGGTCACACGTCAAGCAATTGCATGTCACTCACTACCAAAGGAAAATATGGTAGGCAATCCCCACCTAGTGTTTCAGGTTTAAGTGCTCCAAAGCAAAACATATTTTTTGCACTTCAAACTTGACATGATTAAGAAGGTTCTCCTGATGTTGTTATTGGTATGTTGAATGTAATACCTCGGGTTCAGAGAAGTAAAACAAATTTCATTTCGCAGCCGATTCAGTGAAGTAAGTCGAGAATGACGAATCGACTCGGTGATCCGCCGAGTAGAACTTCTCGCCTTTTTGGCTTGATTTCTGCATCCAGTTGTTCTGGAACTTTAGGCGAGGTAGATTGAGCTTGCCGTTCCATTTGGCGAGTTGCAAAAATGCATCCCTAGTCGCCGAGTTGGCTTAGTCCATGAGCCAACTCACTGGAACTTTTGGCGAGCTAAAGGCTCACTCGAAGAGTTGTCGAGTGGCGTTTGGCGACCCCAACATTTTTTTGTGTTTTCAATTTTAATTCAGGGCCTTTTCAAATTATTTTAATTCAATACGATGTCATTTTACCCTTCACCTAAAGACTTATGTAAGTGTTTTTACCCCAAATTTCTCGAATTTAAATCATTCTCTCGAATTCCTAGAAGAAGAGCAATTCTTCCTCTCAAATCTTTCTCTCTCTAGAATTTGAAAAAGAAAGTTAGGGTTTGCAAGACAAATCTCCAATTCCACCATTGAAGTTAGGATTTTGGCATTGAGATATGATAGTTTTCATTCATGGAGTTCCCAACTACTCCAATTTTCAAAGTTAGAATTCCCAATAGAATTAGGGTTTTTATTTAATGCTATGGGTTCTCTTGATTATTGATTTAATTGATTTAATTATGATCTCTTATGCATGAATTTAATCAATTTTATATTTTTATGATGATCCCCCATGAATCCATGTAATCCCAATGTTTTCCAAGTTATGAGTATATATGTGGGCTTTGGATTATGAAAGAGAAATTTATGAAATCAAGCATGTTCTCGTGAAGTTTATGTAAATTTTTTAAAGATAATTTAAGAGTAAAGTATCAATGTGTTGTTGATTTTTGTGTTGTTGAAAGGATTTGTCATAAACACATGTAAACATGAATTGTGAAAGGTTTTCTCACATAATAAGGGTTCTTAAGGTTGAAAGGATTTCTCACCTAAAATGAACCAATGTTAAGGATCTATTCTAATGTTGAGGCGAGAGGTGATTACCCATGTTCTCTAATTGAATGACAAGAGGCGATTAACCATGTCATATGATGTAAGGACAAGAAGCGATTACCCATGTTCCTTTAAGAGCTAAGATGAATATGAATAAGAACTATTTCATGGAAGTTAGGCTTAGTATCGAGTAGACAAGGGGCGATTACCCATGTCCCATAAATTATGTTCCAACATAGGATTGTCTACATAGACATTAGCTAGTGGATCCAAATAAGCTAAAAATTCATGGTCCTTACCGTGGCAAGTAGGACAACTCTTTTTGGTGTGGGAGACACCGGATTCCATGATGAGAGCTCTCACGGTCTTATATGTTGGTTAAGATGATTACTATGTGAATTGACCATGTTTTATGACTCATGTTTTCTAACTCCTTCCTCTTGTTTAGCTTGGTCATTGCATCTTAAGAAGGTATCTCTTTTTAAGTATGTTTTTATATGTTTTTATGCATGGCTATTATCTTAGTACATGTTTGTACTAACGCATACTCTTTCCTACATTTCCCCAAATGTAGAATTCGACTGTCAGGGTCCCCAATTTCATGGCTAGAGTTCGTAGAGGAGGTTTTGAGCTTAGGTGAGTCCTCATGCTTCGAGTATTGGGCATTTATTATTTTTAGTTGTTTCTTATTTTTAGTTTTGGAACATGATGTACGGACTTCGCCCAGATTCAATATTATGTACTAGATGACTTTGAGATGATGTTTAGATTTTCTGCAATCCCTTTATGAAACTTTGATATATTGAATCTTTCTTTTAATCTTGTTGTTCTATTTCTTGTATGATGAAAGCTAAGTGGCTTGTATGGGGCCTCTCGGGGTCTTGTATGCCATGTTATGCCTAGGGGGCTACCTTGGGTCATGACATTGAAAGTCTATCATCTTGATGTTTATGCTTTTCTTGACCCCAATGCTTCTTTGTTTTTTTGTGACTCCATATATGGCTATGAGATTTGATGTTTCTCCAGATGTGTTGTTAGACCATTTTTGTATCTCCACTCCTAACAGTGAATCTATTGTGGCTAAGAGCGTGTATAGAAATTGTCCTGTTTCCTTATCCCATAGAGTCACTCATGTTGATCTTGTAGAGCTTGATATGTTTGATTTCAATGTTATTCTATGTATGGATTATCTCAATTGTTGTTATGCTTTTTTTGATTGTAGAACCCGAGTCGTTACGTTTCACTTTCCAAATGAGCCCACCTTAAAAAGGAAAGAAGGAAATTTTATGCCTAAGCGTCAGTTTGTCTCTTGTCTTAAAGCTAGAAAAATTATTTATAAAGGTTGAATATATCATCTTGTACGGGTTAGGGATACAGATTCTGAAACCCCTATTCTTGAGTTGGTCCCTATTGTAAATGATTTTTGAGAAATTTTCCCTAATGATCTACATTATGTTCCCCCCCAAAAGGGATATAAACTTTCGTATTTACCTTCTCCCATATACGCTACCTATCTCTATTCCTGCTTACCGAATGGCTCTGGCAGAACTTAAAGAATTGAAGGAACAATTGAAAGATATGTTGGATAAGGGTTTCATTCAACTGAGTATCTCTCCATGTGGTGCTCCAATATTTGTTTGTTCGTAAGAAGGATGGTTCACTTCACATGTGTAATGACTAATGTAAATTGAACAAGGTTACCATTAAGAATAAATATCCTCTTCCAAGGATATATGATTTGTTTGATCAACTCCAGGGAGCGAGTTACTTCTCTAAGATTGACCTCCGGCAGGTTATCACTAATTGAGGGTGAAGGAAGGTGACATTATTAAAATGACTTTTTGAACTTGGTATGGTCATAATGAGTATTTTTGGTAATATCTTTTGGTTTGACTAATGCTCTGGCCACATTTATGGACTTAATGAATAGAGTGTTTAGATAATATCTTGAAATGTTTATGATTTTGTTTATTGATGACATCCTGATTTACTCGCGGATTGAGGATGAGCATGCCAATCATTTGAGGATTATGTTACAAGTCCTTAAGGACTGCCAAGTATTTGTAAAGTTTAGTAAATGAGAATTTTGGTTGAGATTCGTGGCTTTCCTGGGTCACATTGTTTCTGGTATATTGAGGTAGATCCTAAGAAGAAGGATGCAGTTAAGAGTTGGCCCAGACCTCTACCCTCTTCAGATTTTTGAAGTTCCTTGGGTTTGGCCGGTTATTAAAAAAATATTTATGGAAAGGTTTTCTTCTATTGCATCTACATTGATGTAATATCCCGTTAGACCGTTTTGAGAACTAGAAATCTTTTTTCCATAAAAGATCCTTCCCAAAAGTATTAAATGTAATTTTGAACTATCTAATTAATTGCGATTATTTAATGGACGGTTAATTTAGAATAATTGATTATTAATGGGAATGTGAATTAATTAGTTATTTTAAAAGAAATATCGGAAGTGGGTTATACCCACTACTCACTTATAATTCATGTAGCTAGGGTAAAATAAATAGGGACAGGAGTAATTATTGATCATACTCTGACTTTGACGGAAAAACAAAAGAAGGAACTGTTGTTCAGGTAAATAGATACAATCCCTATCAAGATTTGAATTTTTCATTGAATACATTTACAATCTAAATTAGTAAGGTTCCTGTAGTATTTATCCAATTAGGTTTAAAAGTTTGGTTACAATTGCCTTTCTGATTGTGGTATTAGCCTATTATGGGGGACAAGAATTTTAAGCCAATCATTCTAGTGGTTGGCATTTGATCTCTAATTCTTTTAGAAATTAGATAATATACAGAATGAGTTGCAAAAAGGTCATGTTCGGAGTGTATTTTATGGGTTTGTAAATTAAGGGGTTACATTGATCTTTTAATTTACTCAATTATCATATTAAGATTCAATTTTAATATATTGAGATAGGTAATTAAATATTAGGTGTATTTTATTATATGAACACCATTAGATTTATGATTTTAGAAGAAATTAAGGATTTAACCCTAGGCTTGAAATTCAGTAAATATGAGACTTGAAATATTGGTTGACACCTAGATTTATAAATTTAATTATAGATTAGAGAAGTTTTGGATCTAGGCTAGACGTTTAGTAATATGGGTGTATGTTGACTCGTTTACTTACGAATATTACATATTTAATAGATTGGAAACATTTTGAAGATATACGAAAAGGAAAGGCAAAATCTTGAGGACTCGTGATACACATTTGACATTCAAGGTATGTTAAGAGTTTCAAACTTTGTTAGAGGACGTTTTCCTAATTAAAGATTAAAATTGGAATAGAAAATGGGTAAGGGCAAAAGATGGGGGTCTCGTACCAATGGTATGACGGGCATTGGTACGAGTACCGGTGTTATAAATGAAAAGTTTATTACTATAGAATGCAGATTGTAATCTGAGAATGCCAAAGAATATGGCCATTAGCTGATATATTATTCACTTGAATTCTTTTGTGTGATTGTGTTTCTTTATTGAACTCGTATAATTATAATAGTTGAAGTAGTTATATATTATGCTTATTTTTGATTGATTGAGAAGCATCATCATCCCCTTTTATTGAAATCATATTGTGCACATGCATTGACATGAGACTGAGTATAATTTAGGCACGTGGAGATCGTCCATGCAAAAATTATTTGATTTTATGATAGTGCATTGAGATCATCCGCACAGACACATGGAGATCGTCTGTGTCACTGTATGGACCTCACGAGTCCGCCACGGGTCATGAAATCTCGATTTATTTCCGAAGAGTATCATGTATATACGATTGAGAGAGTACTTGGCATCTGAGGCATATCATTTTATGGTGTCACATTGCATTACATCTCATTGCATCCTTCATTCGTGTTGATTATGTTCTTTAATATTGGTTGGACATAACTGATTATCTATATTTGATGAAACTTGATTGTAAGTATAATATATACTTGTATAAGTAAATGACATATTTTCTTATAAGAACTCCTATTACTACTTCTTCATTTGTCGGTCTATGAGATATACTGGGTACATGTTGTTTCATACTCATACTACACTTATTGCACTCTTTGTGGCGCAGATTCGATTATGAATACGAGCACATCTCGTGGAGCTTTTTGAGTCTGAGCTTGATGTATCTTGGAGTTGTGGTGAGCTGCTTGGTTAGGATTTCTACCCTTGGATGACTGAACTGCCTTTCCTTTCGAACTGAACTACCACGACTCTCGCTAACTGCATCAGATTCTTGGTTGTTCTGTGGCCCACACCTCCCTCTATCCTTTATTTATTCTGTTGTTTTAGTATTCAGACATGTTATCTCTTATGTTCAGACTTGTCATTTTAGTTTCAGACTTGCACCATATTTAGAAGCTCTTGTACTTATGACACCGATTCTTGGGTGATATTTTAGCTTCCACATTTCATATTTATGAAGGAATTAGTGTTGGAGATATTCTACTTGTTGTTTACCTTTTTACATGAGTACTTAGTTAAATTGGTAAAATTATTGGGTTGGCTTATCTATCAGTGGGAAACATAGGTTCCATCACGACTTATGAATTTGGGTAGTGACAATTGATTGCATTGACCAAACAGAAGGTTAACTTCTTGTGGTCGGAAGCGTGTGAAAAGAGTTTTCAAGAGTTGAAAGTTAGACTTACTTCCGCTCCGATATTGACTATATTGGAAGGGCCTGATGGGTTCATTGTGTATAGTATTGCTTTGAAAATTGGATGAATGTGTGGTCTTATGCAAAATGGGAATGTTATTGCTTATACTTCAAGGCAACTTAAGATTCATGAAAATAACTATTCTATCCATGATTGGGAACTAGCGGCGGTTGTTATTACCTTAAATGTTTTGAGGCATTATTTGTATAATGTCCATGTTGATGTCTTTACCGACCACAAAAGTTTACAATATGTGTTCAAGTAAAAGGATCGTAATCTTCACCAACATAGATTGTTACAAATCTTGAACGACTATAATATGAGTGTTCTTTATCACTCGGGGAAAGCCAATGTGGTGGCCGATGCCTTAAGCCAATTGTCAGTGAATAGTGTTGCAAATGTCAAGGATGGTAAGAAAGAATTGGAGTGATGTTCATAGACTAGCTCGACTAGGTGTTCAATTGGTTGATTCAAGTAAGGGTGTTGTTAATGTTCATAATGGTTTAGAATCGTCTTTTGTGTTGGAAGTAAAAGACAAGCAAGGTCTTGATCCAATTTTTGTTGAGTTGAAGGAAGCGGTGCTTAAAAAGTCCGTTGAGGCTTTTTCCCAAGGGTTAGATTTTATGCTTTGATATCAATATCATTTGTTTATTCCCAATGTTGATCACTTGAGAGAGAAAATTTATTGAAAGCCCATAGTTCTTGATATTTCATTCACCCGAGAGCCACTAAGATGCACTGGGATTTCGCGGGAGGTCTATTGGTGGAATGGGATTAAGAAGGATAATGCAGAATTTATGGCCAAGTGTTCTAATTTTCAAAAAGTAAAAGTTGAGCATCAAAATAAGGGATGTTTGTCCCAAGATATTAGTATTCAAACTTGGAAGTGGGAAGATTTGAAAATGGACTTTATTGTTGGTTTACCCCCCATTTGGTGGCAACACTCAATTTTGGGTTATTGTGGAGCATATGAAGACGTCAGCTCATTTCATTCCTGTCAAGGATTGTTATTCGGCGGAAGATTATGCTAAGTTGTATCTAAGGGAAATGGCTAAGTTGCATGGAGTGCCCCTATCTATTATCTCCGATCGTGGTGTCTAGTTTACCTTATAACTTTGGAAGTCTTTCCAAAAGGATCTTGGTAGTCATGTAAATATTAGTACAACTTTTCATCCTCAAACTGATGGGAAATAAGAGTGTACTTTTTAAACTTTGGAAGATATGTTGAGAGTTTATGTGATTGACTTCAAGGGTAATTGTGATGATCAATTTTCTTTAATCGAGTTTGCGTATAATAATAGCTATCATTCAAGTATATGTATGGCTCCATTTGAGGCTCTTTATGATAGGAGATGTAGATCTCCTATAGGTTGGTTTGAAGTGGGTGAGGTTGCTTTGATAGGTTCAGAGTTGGTTCAGGAGGCTATGGAAAAGGTTTGAGTTATAAGAGAAAGGCTTAAAATGGCTCAAAGTCGACAAAAGTCCTATGTCGATGTTAGAAGAAGAGATCTTGAGTTTGATGTTGATGATTGATTTCACTTGAAAATTTCACCTATGAAGGGTGTAATGAAGTTAGGAAAGAAAGGGAAGCTTAGTCCCCGATATGTAGACCCATATCAAATTTTGAGGTGTATTGGTAAAATCTCTTATGAACTTGATTTGCCTAATGATTTAGCATCGATACATCTGGTTTTCCTTGTGTCCTTATTGAAGAAGTGTATTGGAGATCATACATATAATGCACCATTAGATAATCTTGGTTTAAAGGAAAGCCTTTCTTATGAGGAAATTCCAGTTGATATTTTAGACCGGCAAGTTAGACATTTGAGAAACAAAGAAGTTGCATCTGTAGAAGTGTTGTGGAGGAATCAAATTGCTCAGGGTTCTACTTGGGAGGCCGAGGCCGATATGATGTCCAATATCCTCATATTTTTTCCTCTATTCCTACTTTAGCTTGAGGTATTTAGCTCTTCATGGTTCTTTATTTCAGATTCATATTTCTTAGTCGCTCTCATATTTCCATATGCATGAATGTATGTTTTATGATATAATGTTTGAGTACGTTTTAGCTTGGAATCAATTTTCCTTCTTAAATATGTGCATTTGATAAAATTGCATTCATGTTGGGTTGTTAGTTTCTCTCCTACTCTTTCCACACTATCTTGAGTTCTATCGACCTTTGACTTTGAAAAAAGAGAGGTTAAAGTGGGTTATTGGGCAAGTCTATCGATCTTTGCCAAACCGTGCACCTTTCACTAAACCCTAAACGACTCGTGAAAGGGTTCACGGACTTTTTAGAGGAAGTGAGGTGGTTGTTTAAGGAAACCAAGAATTTGAGGCCATCTGTACGACCCCCTTCATGGACTATGAAGGGCTTAACGGTTCGTTAAGGCTCACATATATGTCCTCCGTCAGCTTTTTAAGTCCAGGCTATTTTAGTATTTACCTATGTTTTTAATACTTAAGCTATATCGTTTTACCTCATATTCTAAGCACTATATAAGTTACTCAAGTCCTAAAATAACCCATTCTAAATCATTCACCTAAATCATAAATTTCTATCCAAGTTCATCCCCAAAATCCACTCTAGAGCTAAGGAAGAAGAAGCTTGGGTTTCATTTCAAGATATTCAATTCACCATAGCTATTGTACCTTGATTACTAAGGTATGTTAATATTCACCTATGGAATCTTTTCCTCCGTAGGGTTCCCAAGATCTTCCAATTTTACAAAGTCAATTTTCCAATTCAAAGTTAGGGCCTCTCAATCTTCATGGGTTCTTCTTATTTATGATTCGATCGATTGTTTTCTATCTTTTAATGCATGAATTGAAGTATTTGAATGATTTTGAATTGAATTCATATTAACCCATAAATGATCTATGATTTTAGACTATGAATATATGGTGAAGCGTGTGAACTATGAAATATTATTTTTATGAAGATATGGATGGTTTATGGAAGAGATGTAAATGATTTGAGGATGCTTTGAGAGAGAAGTATCAGTTTTGTTATTGTGAAATGTTTTCTCACATACTACTAAGATCATGGTTGTAAAGGTACTCTTACATAAGGATTCATATGGTTGAAAGGTTTTCTCACCTAAGTTGAATCAAGTTTTAGGACCTATTCTAAATAAACTATAGCTTTGATTGGTCTATTAATTGTGCCTTTCCATAGATGATAATATGAATATGATTAATGACTATTCCGTGGAATTTTAGCAACGAGCTGGATTTTGAGATGAAGGTTTCTGTTTATGATCCGTGGACCTCTAGTAGGAATCCCTCAGTCCCTAAACTATGTGCCACCATAGGATTGTCTTAGACAGACCCTAGATAGTGGATTCACTTTAGCTCAGATTTATGGTTCTTACCTTGGCAAGTATGGACATCTCTTTTTGGTGTAGGATAGACACAAAATTCCATGTTTTAGCTCACATGGTCTATGTCGGTTAATGGTGAGCATCCCACAATAAAGAACTAAAGTTACTTTCAAAGTACCACTCAAAGTGTTTTAAAGATGTAAAGCTGGTTTTTAACATTGATTATGACTTATGTTTTCTATCCTGTTATCTAATGATTTAGCTTGGTCATTGAATATCATGTAAAGTATTAGCATGATTTCATAACTCTTATGAATTTCTATCATACTTAGTATATTCCATGTACTAATGCATATTTGTGCGTAGATTATCTCATTAGAGTAGGGTCTGATGCTCCTACCTCTCATACTCGTGTCTAGTTGTTCTCTCAACGTTCGAAGATTGGCGAGTCCTCATATTTCAAGGACCAAGATACTTTTTATAGGTTTCCTCATTTAAGTTTTCAAATATTTGTAAGTGATGTATGGGTTACGTCCCAACCACTTCCTTTTGATGTAATAGATTGCTTGTTGGGTTTACGTTATACTTTCGCTTTGTCAAACTCTTTTATGATATAAGACTATTTCTTTGAAATCATTATTTCTATTATCCTGTATGATGTCTGCTAAGTGGCTTGTGTAGGGCTTGTCGAGGTTTTATACTTCACGGTACGCTTAGGGTATACTTTGGTCATGACACTCATGTTTCCATATGCATGCATGTTAATGAAAAACTTAATTTTATGGAAGATTTAGCTTGGAGTGATTCCTCTTGTTTATGTTCTTTGTGATGAAATTTGCATTCATGTTAGGTTGGCAATTGGAAGAGAATCGTAAAATTGATGAGTTAGGGATTTTAACTCATTTAGGGATCAATATTCAATGATGTGTCCTCAATGCCCATTTTATGCTCATAAGTGATGTTAAAATGTTAATATGCATCAATGAAGGAAAAAGAGCAAGGCAATTACACTACGAGGCAAAAAGGAGAGAAAAAGCTGAAAAAGTTGAAGGAAAGCAAAACTGGTATTCGCCAAAGCCACTCAGCGAGTCACCGAGTGGACCTTCAGCTCGCCTAAAGTTCTAGGAGGCCAGCCCATGGAAAAAACCAAATTCGCGATCGGATAAGTATTTTGGTGATGCCAATTTTGGTCACCAAATGTCATAGACAGAGGTGGTGTAAAGCCTTTTCAAGAAGGCGAGAAAAGGAGCACTCAGTGCGTCGCTGACTAGTTCGGTGAGCCCGACCTACCTCGCCAAAAGTTATAGAGCAATTGGTGAAAGGACAAGCTAAAAAAAAAAGAAATAGAGCACTCGATGCATCACCGATCGTGTTGATGAGTCCGACTTACTTTGCTGAGTGACTCTGATGCTGAAATTCATGGAATGTATAAATGCAATTTTCGAAAGAAGAAAAACTAGTTCCCACATTGTCTAGTTCTGGGTTTTTTTATCTTTAACATTCGAAGACATTGTTTTTAAACTTTTGAGTAGAGATTTATGGTTTGTTTATTTGTGTTTTAACTTCAATTTGAGCATTTGGAGACTTGTAGATTGTTACCCAACTTGATGGATAACTTCGTTGGTAACAATTTCTTATTCTTTTTTATGCTTAGCTAAAACCCCTATTCTTAGGGGTGTGATTATGTAGTTGAATGCTTCAATTAGCTTATGGGTGTTGATATTTACTGAAGTGGGCTCAATTAATAGTTTCTGTTTTAATTGAGGAATTGTAGTTGCAAATGCAATTCTAGTTCAGTACCCTAAGCTTGCATGAGATATAAGTGTTAGAGTTGAATGATTAGTTGATGATTGCAGTGATTGTGTTGTTATGGATTTAGCTTGAGAAAGTGGGTCTGAATGCAATCTTACAAATCTAGCTTAAAAAGTAGATTGATGTATTGGGCTATTAATCTGTGTTGTGCTTGTCAAGATTTGAAAGGACTCACTCAATTCATGATAATTGATTGAGAAATGACTATTGCACCTAAAGCCTAGCCTACCCACTGAGATTCAACAACTTTTAGTAAATAATAATCACCTATTTTGCGAAATTGGCATTCAATTTATCACACTCCCAAGAAACCCTCTCTATTTGATTACCTCCAATTTAGTAGTCGTAACTTGTTTACCCAAATCCCCCCGTTTGACATTAATTGTCAGAACCTGTCATTTACTTTATTGTTGCGAAATTATCTACATCTAAAAATGATTAGAATACTATTTTACTTCTTAATCAAATTCTTTATCGTATCACTCCTTGTGGGATCGACCGAAATTCTTAGCTGGGTTTATACTTGTTAGAGACCGCCTACACTTAGAATAGGATGAAGTGTAGTTGACTTTTATCAAAAATAGCGTCGCTGCCGCGGACTGGTGTTTAGAATTATTTTATTGAAGTTTACTCGTTAATTGATTTTATTGTAGTTGAATCAACTTATTTGTGTTCTTTGTTGGCGGCTCTAAAACATGTGAAGAGATGAGTGTCAATGGGAGCAATGCCAGCCAACTTGAGAATAATGATGACATCGATAATTTGCACGATGTCAATGAAGATAAGTTAGGAAGTGTGGGTGTTATTCGATAGCCTCCGACTATGGGAAATACAGTGTTTCATGTGACCAACACTATGTTGCAGTTGTTTCAAGTGAAGGGTCTCTTTGGAGGACTTGCTCTTGATGACCCTCATGAACACATTCAAAACTTTTTGGATGTGTGTGGGCCATTTTCTTTCCAAAACATCACTCAGGAGTCGGTCCAACTTCATTTGTTTCCCTTTTCTCTAATGGGGGAGGTAACAAAGTGGTTGACAAATTTACCAAGGAAAGCAATCACTTCTTGGGAGGAGCTCACTGATGCATTTTATATATGGTTTTTCCCTCCCTCGAAGATGGTGAAGTTGAGGGAAAATATTCAGAACTTCAAGAGAGTGGATGGCGAACCTATTCACGAGACATGGTTGAGATTTCAGAAGTTGCTGCTCCAATTTCTAACTCACGTACTATCAGAAAATATGTTGCTACAATATTTTTACCGAAGCATCGACTCAGTCAACAAAGGTGTGGCAGTCCAACTCATTCGAGGAGGAATCATGAAGCAACCATTTTGTATAGAATCTACCCTTCTTGATGAGATGACAAAAATAAATCGCACTTGGTTCACTAGAGAAGATCAGGTGTCTCCGTTGAACATTGGGATGGCAAAGGAACAACTAGAAAAGAACCAAGAGGGAGATGAAAACATGGCCAAGATGATGACCCAAATGGACCTATTGAAAAAGCATGTCATGGAGAGTGGTTACGAAGCTATGAATCCAGCTGAAGCGATATTTGAAAAGAAAGAGGTACAACAAGTGTCAAGACTAGAGGAGGGTTCACTTCCGAGTTCTTTAAGACCGGGCGTGAATCAAGGTCGGAGCATGTTTAGTGAGAATGGATGGAGAGGTTAGAATCAATATTGGGCTGACTAAAATACATTTTGGAGGAAAAAAGATGACGATGATGCTTGCTACATGCACATTGGTGATAGTCCAAGATCTAGGGACAGTTTTGGGAGTATTCGGGTAGATGATTTGTTGTCTCACATTCTAAATAAGGTAGAAGGATATGACGAAGTGCTTAAATAAATGAAGGAAGATTTCTCATCCTTGAATAAGAAGGTGAACGCTCACTCGGATTCCATCAAGCAACTTGAATTCCAAATGTGCCAACTTTCAGACCAATTAGAGAATAAACCACAAGAGAATTTTGTCAATAATATGATGGTGAATTTAAAGATTAATCATGACAAATTCATGGCGGTATTGACTCAGAGTGGAAAAGCAGTAGGTGGTGACGTGAAAGTGGATGGTGAGGCAGGCACCAGTAAAGAAGAAAATGATGCCATTGATGTAGAGGGGTCTGGCCAAGAATTGGAAAATAATACACCCAAAGAGGTTGATGAAATTCCAAGAAATCTCATCACCGAGGAATTTCGAACATCAAATGAAGGGGTTTCTTCTTCTTCGAAACCTACAAAATCATTTCCCAAAGTCAACCCACTATTCCCTCTAAGACTAAAAAAAAAAGGGATGAAAATGCAAAGTTTCTATCTGTTTTCAAGTCTCTATCTATAAATATTCTTTTAGTTGAAGCATTGTTGTAAATGTCGGGCTATGAAAAGTTCATGAAAGAATAGGTCACCAAGAAGAGGATTATGGATTTTGAAACTATTGAGGTGTCTCATAGTTCTAGTGCCATCATGACAAGCAATGTGGTTATCAAGAAAGCTGATCCGGGAGCATTTACTATTCCATGCACTATTGGGATGCTTCAATTTTTCAAAGCATTCTGTGATTTGGGGGCAAGTATTAACTTGATGTCGTATGCTATTTTCAAACAACTTGAGTTGGGAGAACCTAAGTCTACAATAATGTGTTTTCTCATGGACGATGGATCTATCAAGCATCCTATTTGAATACTTTATGATATTTTAGTGAAAGTGGATAGGTTCATATTTTCGGCCGACTTTGTTATTTTGGACAGTGAGATTGACGCCGAGGTACCTATTATTTTAGGTAGACCGTTCTTGGCTATCAGTAGAGCCCTTGTGGATATTGAAAGTGGTGAGTTAAAATTTTGGGTAAAGGATGAGGAAGTTACTTTCAATGTGTGCAAATCAATGAAGCAACCTAGTGACATTTATGTGGTCTCAACCATCAATGTAATTGATGAAGCAGTGGCTAGTGTGAGTCAAGTGTTTTGTATGGGTGAGCCATTAGCTGTCGTCCTTTTGAATTATGATATGGAAGAAATTTAGGATTATGATGAAGTGGTGGCTACTCTATTGGGTTTAGTTTCTCATTCTAAAAATCCATTGAAGCTTGAAATCGATCTAAAAAAATTGGGAAAGTCCCCCCCCCTAAACCATCCACCGAAGAGCCACCGATGCTTGAGATGAAGGTTCTCCCATCCCACCTTCAGTATGTATTTTTGGGAGCAAACAACACTTTCCCATCATCATTTCCGTAGATCTGCTAGTAAAATTACTTGTCAATGTGTTGAAACGATATGTTAAAGCCATTGGATGGACAATTGCTGATATTGTGGGGATCCCCCCCTACAGGATTTGCACTCATAAAATTCAATTGGATAGTAGATGTAAACCAAGTGTTGAGCACCAAAGGAGGCTAAATCCACCGATGCAAGAAGTGGTGAAGAAACAAATCATCAAGTGGCTCGATGCGGATGTGGTATACCCCATTGCAGATATAAAATGGGTGAGTCCCGTGCAGTGTGTACCAAATAAAGGAGGCATCACAGTAGTTCCAAATGAAAAGGGGGAACTTGTGCGTATGAGACCAGTTACCGGGTGGCGTGTATACATGGACTACTGAAAATTAAATGCATGTACTGAGAAATATTATTTTCCTATGCCATTTACGGACCAAATGCTTGATAATATCATGGGGCGTGGATGGTATTGCTTCTTAGATGGTTATTTCGGGTACAACCAGATTTCTATTGCATCAGAAGATCAAGAGAAAACAACTTTTACATGTCCCTATGGAACATTTTCTTTCAAGAGAATGCCTTTTGGGTTATGCAATGCCCCGACAACATTCCTACGATGTATGCTTTCTTTTTTCTCGGATATGGTTGAAGACTCAATGGAGGTCTTTATGGACTATTTTTGGTTGTTGGTGATTCATTTGAAACATGTCTTGAATACCTTGAGAAGGTACTTGTCACGACCCAGGGGTATCCCCTAGACGTAACATGGCATACAAGACCCCGAGAGGCCTCATATAAGCCACTTGGCTTTCACAACATAAGATAATAGAAATGAACGGAAATTTAAAACATTTTTCAACCAACTTCAAAGTTTTATATCAAAAGCGTAAGTCTATTACACTTTGTCTCAAACCATCTAAAACATGAATATCTTGGGACACAACCCATACAATAGTGTTCAAAACATGAAATGAAAGAATATAAGAGAAATGGCGGCCATATCCTCGACTACAATAAGGACTCACCAATCTTCAAGTCTTGCTCTACTAAGATCCTAGCCATGGGGATGAAAGTCTATACCTCCGGACCCTATATTTGGATAAGAAATGTAGGCAAAAGTATGTGTTAGTACAAACATGTACTAAATATGATATCCAACATAAATATCAACATAAGCATAACAGATAACAAAACAAGTCATTAGCATAATCAATGCACATAAATCACCATAACATAGGAGGAATACTTCTTGAAGTAACCTCAACTTATCCTTAGTCAAGACTTGGGTCATCCACCTCTAGTCAAGCAGATCATGGAAGGCAACTCAAGCAACAATCCAAGCTTATCATACATCATATCATAATCTAACTTATCTTTTATAGACATGGGGAATCACCTCTTTGCCTTACTACAAAGGAACATGGGTAGTCGCCTCTAGTACTTATATGGATCATGGGTACTCGCCTCTAGGATCATGGGTACTGCCTCTTGTCCAACTTATCATACGGATCATGGGTACTCGCCTCTTGTCCAACAACATGTGACATGGGTATTCGCCTCTTGTCATTCTATAAGGATCATGGGTACTTTCCTCTTGTCCAATCATACCTTAAGAACATGTGGATTCACCTCTTGTTCAACTTTAAGGAATAAGGGTAATCGCCTCTTTATTCTACTTCATAGAATACGGGTAATCACCTCATATCCATCTCATTTGGAGGTCATGGGTAATCACCTCTAGCCTCATCAATTTTTTATTCATTAGCATTAGATTCATTTTAGGTGAGCAATTCTTTCAACCAAGAATCATTCAATGTGAGCAAACCTTTCACATACATAATCATAAGAAATTCATGTGGGAACTATCCATTCTACAACCATTATATTAATAGTCAATAATTGACAACATAAGCTTTACTCTCAAAGCCATATATCTCATAGTATTCAATCTCAAAGAAATTTAATCATGATTTACGATATAGGCCTCAATTCTATTGTATCTCATCAATCCTAGATTGAATGAATCTAAACCCGTAAATTATCCTTTCATGGCATAAAATCCATTTACATCAATTTCGTCTTTCTAGAAACGGGTTAGGCATGAGTACATGTAATTTCATCCTAAAATCATTGAATCTACTCAATTCAAGCATAAACAATCATAATCCACTCAATTGGATCAACATTCATCAATACCCAGAACATTGGAAGGAACCCTAACTCAAATTGGGGAATTTCATTCTTTAAAAATGGGGAATCTTAGGGACTCGATGGATGGAAGGAATCCATGGATGAAAAAGCTATCATACCTTGATTACAAATCCCACAAATGCTTTAGGAATGAAGACTTGACCTTGATCCTAGCTTCAATCTCTTTTTTCTTGTTCAAGTTCTAGAAAGATAAATATTTAAGAGGAGGACTTTGGGATTTCTTTTAGGTTTTGAGAATAATGACTTGAATGGGTGAGTTTTGGGGTTAAAAATGACTCATATAGAGGTCCTAGGCTTAGGCAAAATGACATGGGTTTGTTTTAATTAAAATTGGAAAAGAATATTTAACCCCTAACTAGCAGTGGTCTTCCACAAGGCCACGTGAGGTTCAACGAGCCGTGGTCCCTACCACGAGCCGTGGTCCTCTTCGTGGTAGATGGACCAGTAGATATGACCCTCTTCCTTAACCCCCTAAAAGTTTAAAGCATCACCACGACACCTCCCACGGTTGTGGTGGCCTTCACGAGCCATCAAGGATTTTGTGCGGAGGGTCCTCATTTGGGAAGCTTGTCTTAGCCACTGCCTCACCTCCATGAGTGTAACCACGATCCGTGGTTACCACCATGAGCCGTCAAGTCTCTCGTGTGGAGTAGACTGTTTTGGGCAGTCTTGACATAGCTACTGCCCTAACTTTCACGAATATCACCATGATTCGTGGTCCCTACCACGAACCATCATGGTGGTCATGGGAAGGTGGGCAGTGCGTGGTAAAGTTTGGGCTGTCCAAGCCCTCTTCCTTGGCCCTAGCCCTCTCACTTAGCCCTAGTTTAGTCTACTAGATTCCGAGGTGTTACAGTACTACAAAGATGCATTGAAACCAATCTTGTTCTAAATTGGGAGAAGTGTAATTTCATGGTCAAAGAGGGTATTGTTTTGGGGCATAAAATTTCAGGAGAAGGAATGCAAGTGGATCAAGCTAAAGTCGAAGTCACTGTTAAACTACCTCCTCCTATTTCGGTGAATGGCATCCGGAGTTTTCTAAGCCATGCGAGTTTTTACATGCGTTTTATAAAGGATATTTCCAAGGTAGCTCACCCCCTTTGCAAGTTACTAGAAAAATAATCCACTTTCAACTTTGATGAAGCTTGCCTAAAAGCATTTTTGTTCTTAAAAGAAAAACTAGTGTCAGCTCCGATCATTGTTGCCCTCGATTGGAGTATTCCATTCGAACTCATGTGTGATGCTAGTGGTGTTGATTTGGGAGCTATTCTTGGTCAATGGAAAGGAAAGCTATTTCACCTGGTTTATTATACGAGTAAAACCTTGAATGTAGTTTAAAAGAATTATACTGTCACTGAACAAGAATTGCTAGTGGTGGTGTATGCTTTTGAGAAATTTAGAGCATATTTGTTGGGTACTAAAGTTGTGGTGCACGCGGATCATGCTGCATTTTGATATTTCATGGCTAAGAAAGATGCAAAGACAAGATTTATTCAGTGGGTGTTGTTGTTGCAAGAGTTTGATTTCAAGGTCAAGGATCGAAAAGGGTATGAGAACGAAGTGGCATATCAGTTTTCTCGGTTGGAAGCCAATATTGTTGATCCCGGTGAGAGGGTCCGACGAAGCAGTGATGAAGGTAACCCATGGAAAATCACCATGGTATGTTGACTGCACAAAGTATGTAGTGTGTGGGATTATGCCCGAGGGACTGAATTTTGATCAACAAAAGAAGTTCTTGTTCGATGTAAATATGTACTTCTGGGATTAACCATACCTATTTAGGGAATGCGCAGACCACATAATCAGAAGGTGCATACTGGAAGTGGAAGTAAATGCAATTCTTTATGCTTGCCATGCATCGCCGGTTCGTGGACATCATAGCGAGGTGCACACAACCGCCAAAGTGCTTCAAAGTGGTTACTATTGGCCTTCATTATACCAAGATGCTCATTATCTCATTAAGCAATGTATTCGATTCCAAAAGCAAGGAGGAGTATCGAGAAAGCATGAGTTACCTATTCATCCTTTTCTAGAGGTAGAGCTGTTTCATGTCTGGGGAATCGACTTCATGGGACCGTTTGTGGGCTCTTTCGGAAATAAGTATGTCTTCATGGCGGTAGATTATGTTTCTAAATGGGTAGAAGTTGTAGCTTTTCCCAACAATGAAGGGAAGAGTGTTGTGCAATTCTTGAAAATATACATTTTCACAAGGTTAGGTATTCCGCGTGCAATTATCAATTGTAGAGGGTCTCATTTTTTAAACCGGCTATTTACTTCATTGTTGAGAAAATATGGATTTTAGCATAAAGTTGCAACCCCTTATCATCCGCAGACAAGTGTCCAAGTTGAAGTATCAAATCGATAAATCAAGGGAATTGTAGAAAAAATAGTCGATGCAAATCGGACTGAATGGTCTCGGAAGTTGGATGATGCTCTCTAGGCATATGGCACCGCTTTCAAAACTCCAATTGGAATGTCACCTTACCAATTGTTTTTCAAAAAGTCTTGTCACCTACCAATAGAGCTCGAAGCATTATGGGCATTGAAGGCGCTAAACTTGAATTGGGGGGACACTTCAAAAGGTAGAGTCAATCAACTCCATGAGTTGGACGAGTTTTAACTGAGGGCTTATGAGAGTTCAGCCCTTTACAAGGATAAAATGAATGAGTGACATGATGCCAAAATTCTTGGACGAGAATTTAAAGTTGGCGATCTTGTTTTGCTTTAGAACTCTCGTTTGAGACTCTTCCCAAGTAAACTCAAATCAAAGTGGTCAGGCTCGTTCAAGATCACTCGAGTGTTAGGAAATGGGGCAATTGAGGTTGAAATAAAAGAAGGATCAACATTCAAAGTAAATAAGCAACGCTTGAAGCTTTATTTTGGAGAATGTCTAGATGTCTCAGTAATGTCACTCCCGGAGCCTACGTGGCCAGCACTCGAGAAACCATTGTTGGCCCCATGTGAACCCTTGACCTGGCTGAACTCTCAATGGAAGACTTACTCAACATAAAATAATATCAAAAGATAAACTTTACTCAACTATATCAAAAGTAAACTCAGAATATTTTAGATATAAAATATTCACTAGCCAAAGAGGCAACATAAGTCTAGAACATTAACATTTGAAAATGAAAAGACTTATGAACTACTGTCTATCTATCTATGAAGCCTCTAATACTATGAGGGATGTTAGGACAAGACCCCCGATATTCCTAACAAAACTGAAATAACTTGAAAGAATAACTGAGGGATCCTCCAAAAGCAAGGAGACTCACCAAAAAAATGTGGAACTCGATTTGATTAACGAAACGTTGGTTGATGATCCTAGTTACCTTTATCTGCATCATAAAATGATGCAGGCCAAATGGCGTCAGTACATTCAATGGACGAGAATGTGAGGGGAAATATAAAACATGACATAAGCTTGGACTGGACTTGCAGAAACAATTTACCTCATCTCAACTCAACTCAACCTCATTTCAATATAAAGCAATTACAAAATTATAGTATAAAAAAATCTTTGAAATAGTATATAACAACTCAATGTATTAGAAAATACAATATAAATTCTTTTTGTATGCAAAAATACAAAGTAAACTCTGTTTGGGAGATTATCTAACCGACAACCATCACTATGAGCTATGTGATGATACATAGTCTAGCCCACACTGCCAGAACTATCCTATACTTTGCCGGAGTATAGAACTCCTCTACTAAGTGGATCCACTAGTCTATGCTAAAAAGCAATAAGGAATCATCTAAAAAGTATGACCCTTTCTACCCACGTTTGCTATATGGTTTATAGGAGCTATGAGTTCTTAGAACTCTTCCCCATATCGGTGCTTAATACTACTCCCAAAATTTAAATTAGCTCATATGTTTTAAAGAAAACATTTCCTCATCCTCAACTTTGAGATTATTACTCAAAAGGTTTCTCTAAAAAGAGATAGTACTCAAAACAACTCATGAACTCTTTTGGAAATCGGTGTTTCCTCTCATCTTAAATGTAAAAACATTTACTCTTTGACATACTTAGTTCCCATATATCATTTTAACGAAAATGAACTCAGCACACTCTTCCTCAACTCAAATGCTCAAGTCTCAAAAAAAGTTTAAAAATAGTTTGTAAAAGACTTCTTATAATGACTCAAAGAACTCTCAAGACTTGACTCTTAACTCTACCTTGAATTTGAATTATTAATTCAAGGTTATTATTCATGTTAGGAATGATTTCTAGATGTTTAGAAGTAGTTTAGAGTAGTTAGATTTAATAGGGAGTGAAGGTACACTTTAAGAGAACTCAGACGGGTAAAACAATGGAAAAAGGGTGGGGGGAGGCGACCCTGGTGCACTACTGATGCGGGGCACCATCCCCTAATCTTTAGAGACCCCATCTTGGTGCATTTCTGGCGCGCCCTGCCAGACCTTCTGGAGCATTCAGGGTGCGCCCCGCCACCCCTCTCCCAAATCAATCCGACTAATTTTGTTCTCTCATTTTCTAACCCTAATTCCCCTAGAATTGAATTATTTCTTCCCAACTTACTTAGAATAAAATATTCAACATACGTACATGATAATCTACTCAAAACCACACTCAAATCACTAAATTTTATCTCAAGAACTCATCCAAATCCGAACAATCAAAATTACGAAAGAAATTCCAAGAAAACTAAGCATGAACTCAAATCCTTCAACTTTTGAGAACAAAATTTCATTAAAATACCATGATTGGGGTGTGGGTCAATGAACCCAACACTATGAGAACTCACATAGCTCTTAGGGAGAATACCCTTGGCGAAACAATCCTCAGTTCGTAAGAAATTTTGATGAACGCCTTGAATCTTCCCTTCTTTCTCCTCTTTTCTCTTCTTGACTTTTCTTCTAAAACCCTAAGCGTAATTTAGGAATGTGAAAACCTAACCAAATCATTTTAGACCCTAAATATTACCATAATTCCTTTTACTCTTATTATGTAAGGTGAAGACCAAAATACCCCTCACATTTGCGGGTAACTTTCCTTAATTGAAATGCCCGACTTCAAACGGGCATATCTTCCTCATACGAGCTCGAAAATTAGCAAACTCGGCTGCATTGGAAAGAGGATTCCAAGACCTTGATTTGACATCTTATGGGCCATCTAACTCATCGAGTACTGAAAGTTATGATCATTTGAAGTTGACCCTAAACTCATAACTTAAGCATAACTTGCAAAATTTCTGCTTTGGCTATTTCCAATTTAGTTCTATCTAAATTTAGCTCTTTCAAATACCGAGGTGTTACAATATCTACCCCTTGGGATCATTTTTCCTCAAATGAGATTATTGTAAGTAGTCTAAGGGTGGTAACATCTAAAACTCAGCTCAAACACGCATTATGCAAAGTAACACAACATTTCCACTAAAATAAATACAAAGAAAAGGATTAGTACCTTAATTTGGAATTTCTCCGGACTCAAAGAGATGTTGGTGTCTCTTCTTCATGTCCTCCTCAGCCTCTCAAGTAACTTCCTCAACAAACTGATTCCTCCATAAAACCTTGACTGATGCTACCTCTTTGGTTCTCAACTTGCAAACCTGATGATCTATAATCTGAACGGGAATCTCCTCATAAGATAAACTATCTTTAATACAAATATTTTCAGTTGGTATAATCAGTCAAGGATCGCCCATACACTTCTTCAACATTGAAATATGGAATACTGGATTGACTGCTGCTAACTCTGATGGTAGCTTTAATTCATAGGCTACATTTCCAAACCTCTTGGATATCCTGTTAGGACCAATATACTAGGGACTAAGCTTCCCCTTCTTACCAAATCTTATAACAACCTTCATGGGCGACACCTTTAAGTAAACCCAATCATCTACCTCAAACTCTAAGTCTCTTCTCCTAACATCGATATAGGATTTATGATGACTTTGCGCTATTTTCAACATTTCTTGACTAGTCTTCACTTTCTCCATAACTTGATGAACCAAGTCTTGTCCTATCAACCCAGTCTCACCAACCTCAAATCATCCAATAGGAGATCTACATCTTCTCCTATGAAGAACCTATGGAGCTATCTGGATGATAGAGTGATAACTATTGTTGTAAGCAAACTCAATGAGAGGTAAGTGACCATTCCAATTACCCTTGAAATTGATCAGACACGCCCTCAACATATACTTAAAGTTTGAATTGTGCGCTCTGCTTGACCATCGGTCTGTGGATGAAAAGCATTACTAAGGTTTACCTTCGAATCCAAACCCTTCTTGGAAGACTTCCAAAATTGTGCACCTCTATCTGAAATAATTTTCAAAGGAAATCCATAAAGTCACCTTTTGATTATATACTTAGCATAATGATCTGTTAAATATGTAGTCTTTATCGACAATAAATGGGCTGATTTAGTCATTCGATCTACAATCACCCAAATGAAGTCATGCTGCCTGCGAGACCACGGTAAACTAGTAATGAAATCCAAATTGATCATCTTCCTCTTCCATTCAGGAAGTTCTATGTTTTGAGCCATACCACTGGACCTCTGGTGCTCTACCTTAACTTGTTGGCAATTTAGGCACTTAGCAACGAAGTCTGCTATACCCCTTTTCATACTACTCCACCAATAGACTTCTCTCAAGTCACGATACATCTTGGGAACCAGGATTGATAGAATATCTGGAGCTATGAGATTGATCCATGATCCTCCCTTGAAGTTCATCCACCTTGGGTACACACAGTCAACACTCCATCCCCTCCTTGTTCAAAAGCTATCACTTTATGCTTATGAATATTTGCCTTCAATTCAAGCAAACTAGGGTCTTGATCTTGTTTCTCTTTCACTTCAGACACTAATGATGATTCAACCCCATTCATCACCACCACTCCTTCTTCATTGGAATCCATTAACCGGACTCCTAATTGTTCAAGTCTGTGCACGTATTTGGCTAATTCTTTCTTGTCTTCCTCAACATGGGCGGTACTACCCATAGACAATCTGATCAATGCATCAGCAACAACATTAGCCTTACCTGGGTGATAGAGAATACTCATATCATAATCCGTAAGTAACTCCAACCACCTCCCCTGTCTGAGATTAAGCTCTTTCTGACTGAATACATACTGAAGACTTGTGATCGGTGAACACATATATATATGAACACCATAAAGATAATGACGCAATATTTTCAAAGCGAACACTACAACAACCAACTCTAGATCATGTGTTGGGTAACTCCTCTCGTGAATCTTAAGCTATCTAGAGGAATAAGCTATAACCTTGCCATTCTGCATCAATACACAACCCAATCAAACTCTGGATGCATCACATTATACCACAAAGCCTTGCATACCTTGTAGTATGGTCAACACTGGGGCAGTAGTCAACCTCTTTTTCAATTCCTGAAATCTTTTCTCACAAGCCTCAAACCATTGAGACTTAATTGTTTTATGAGTCAACTTAGTCAAAGGGGATGAAATAGATTAAAACCCCTCGATAAACCTTCTATAATAACTAGCCAATCCCAAGAAACACCTAATATTAGTTGGAGATGTGGGTCTAGGATAGTTTTGTACTGCCTCAATCTTTTAAGTGTCAACTCAAATCCCATCACCAGAAAAAAAAATGGCCTAAGAATGCGACAGACTCAAGCAAAAATTCGTACTTAGTAAATTTAGCATGCAACTCCTTATCCTTTAGAGTTTGGAGAACTATTCTGAGATTACTAGCATGATCCTCCTCATTCCTAGAATAGATTAGAATGTCATGAGTAAACAAGATAACAAACATATCTAGATAAGGCTTAAACACTCTATTCATAAAGTTCATGAATGTTGCAGGAGCATTAGTCATACCAAATGACATGACTAGGAACTTATAATGACCAAAATGAGTCTTGAAAGCTATCTTAGGGATGTCACTTTCTCTTAATCTTAATTGTTAATAGCCAGATCTAAGGTCAATCTTAGAAAAACAAGTGGCACCCTAAAGTTGATCAAAAAGATCATCAATCCTTAGAAATGGATACTTATTCTTGATAGTAACCTTATTCAACTAACGGTAATCTATACACATTCTAAGAGAATCATCTTTCTTTCTCACAAATAAGACCAGAGTGCCCCAAGGTGAGACACTTGGTCGAATGAAACCTTTCTCAAGAAGGTCTCTCAACTTTTAACTCTTTCAGCTCAGTTAGATCCATTCTATACGGTGGAATAGAGATAGGATGAATATCGAGAAGAATATCTATACCGAAGTGTATTTTTCTCTCAAGAGGGACTTCGAGAAGATCATCTTGAAAGGCCTTTGGAAACACACTCACAACTGGGACAAACTAAATTGGAGTTGTCTCAACGCTAGAGTCATTCATTCGGACTAAGTAATAGATGCACCCCTTGAAAACTAAATTTCTAGACTTAAAGTACGGGATAAAATGACCCTTAGGTACTGCTGAACTACTCCTCCACTCTATAATAAGATCATTAGGAAACTGTAACTTAACTACTCGAGTTCTACAAAAAACTGAGGCATAACAAGCATGAAGCCAGTCCATACCTAGAATAACATCAAAATATACCATGTCTAACTCGACTAAGTCATCTATGGTATCCTTGTGAATGATAAAAATGGTACAATTACGATAAACTCTCTCAGCTAGAATAGACTCACCAATAGGTGTAGAAACACTGAAGGGCTCAAGAATTTTTTCAAGAAGAATATCAAAATTCATAAAAATATAAGGAGTCACAAAAGATAGACTGGCTCTTGGATCTAGTAAAACATATACATCAAGAGTAAAGACTTTGATCATACCACTGACAACATCTAGCAAATTCTCTCGCTCTTAGGGACTGGTGATAGCATACATATGGTTTGATCCTCCGCCTGTTCCTAAAGTAGCTCCTTTAGGTGCAACTATAGCGGAGCCACTGAAGAAGATTGGGCTCTATTGCCCCCATTACCACTACCGTGCCTGTTCTTAGGGAACTCTCTCATGAAGTGACCATTGTGACCACACTTGAGGAAACCAGTGGAGCCATCACAATACACTCCTTAGTGGTTCCTAACACACTTAGCACATGCAGGGGTCTCATTACCTCATTGTGCCACACTACTCTGAAGTTCTGTGAATTCTGATTCTTGAACTCACCTCTGTTCCTTGGTGCAGGTGAATTAGAAGATGATGGAGCAGGTCCATTTGGCTTGTGTTGAAAAGATGACCAGTTCACATTACTCTTCTATTGCTCAAACTCATTTCCTGTTATCTTAGCCTTCTTGTTTTGGAACTCTTCTCTATCATTCAGCTTATCTTCCTCAACCTGTTGCACATGGATCATTATCCTTTCTATGTCCATGTCCCCTATCAACATTTAAGCCTTACCCTATTTGCTTGATAGACGAGATAACCCAGAAACAAACAAGCTCATCTTACTACTCATATCAGCAACCATCTCTGGAGCTTAGCGGGATAGTTGAGTGAACTTCAAGCTATACTCATGCACACTCATAGATTCCTGCTTAAGAGTGAGGAATTCTCTTACCTTTGCCTTGCTTAGCTCACTGGGAAAGAAATGCCCCCATGAAGACACCTTCGAACACAACCCAACTCACAATTGCTGCACCCTCAACTCTACTCTTCTTCCATTGGTCGTACCATACTCTAGCAACACCTTTTAGTTGGTACGCAACTAGTTCCACTTGCTCAGTATCACCAATATGCATCACCTCAAACATTTTTTACAACTCTTCTGCAAAGTTTTTTGGATCCTCAGTAACACTTGAACCGGTGAGGTTTGGAGGATTCATCCTTAGGAACTCACAAATTCTGGATGTATGAACCACATTCTTTCGATCCTCTCTATGTTGACCAGTTTGGTTTGTCACAACTTGGCTCAACATCCGGATAGTATCCCGGAACTCAGCATTAGTGACCTCTCCTTGGGGTTGAACTTCTGGTGCATTGGGTACCCATGATCCTCAACATTCCTCCTAGAAGGATGACCTCAGATAGCTCTTTCTGGAGGCATGATATGAAAGATATGTGCAAGCATGAATTAGAAGGAAATATTATAGACATGAACTCTATCGCACGAAAAGAGTATTAAAGAAATGAGATAGTTCCTAAGTTTCTCAACCTCATAATTATAGATGAGGCACGCTTCACACCGATAGCTAGGACTTTACACACACGTCTTCAAAGACACCCTAGGGCTCTTGAACTCTATGCTCTGATACCAAGTTTGTTATTCCCCGAGCCTACACCCTGGGTGTGGAAGGCACTCGAGAACCATTGCTGGTCCCAAGAGAACCCTTGGCCTGGCTAAAATCCCAGCGGGAGACTTACTCAACATAGAATAATCTCAAAAGATAAACTTTACTCAACTGTCTCAAAAGTAAACTTAGAATATTCTTGAAATAAAACATTCACTGGCCAAAGAGGCAACTCAAGTCTAGAACATTAACATTTGAAAATGAAAACACTCAGGAACTATTGTCTATTTATCTATAAAGCCTCTAATACTATGAGGGATGTCGGGACAAAACCCCCGATCATCCTAACAAAACTGAAATAACATGACAAAAATAATTGAGGTATCCTTCGGAAGAAAGGAGGCTCACCAAATAAAACTGGAACTTAGTTGGATCAACGAAGCGCTGGTTGATGATCCTGGTTACCTTTATCTACATCATAAAATGATGAAGGCCAAATGGCGTCAGTACATTGAATGAACAAGCATGTGAGGGGAAATCTAAGACATGACATAATCTTGAACTGGAATTGTAGAAACAACTTACCTCATCTCAACTCAACTCAACCTCATTTCAGTATAAAGTAATAACAATAATGCAGTATAAAGAAAAGCTTTTAAATATTAGATAACGACTCAATGTATTATAAAATACAATATAAACTCTGTTTGTATACAAAAATACAAAGTAAACTCTGTTTGGGAGATATTCTAACCGACAACCATCACTATGAGCTATGTGATGATACAACGTCTAGCCCACACTGCCAGAACTGTCCTATACTTTGTTGGGGTATAGAACTCCTCAACTAAGTTGATCCACTAGTCTATGCTAAAAAGCAACAAGGAATCATCTAAAAAGTATGACCCTTTCTACCCACGTTGACTACATGGTTTATGAGGCTGTGAGTTGTTAGAACTGTCCCCTATATCGGTGCTCAATACTACTCCCAAAATATAACTTAGCTCATATATTTTAAAGAAAACATAGCCTCATCCTCAACTTTGAGATTATTACTCAAAAGGTTTCTCTAAAAAGAGATAGTACTCAAAACTACTCATGAACCTTTTTGGAAATCGGTGTTTCCTCTCATCTTAAATGTAAAAACATTTGCTCTTGGGAATACTTAGTTCCCATATATCATTTTAACGAAAATGAACTCAGCTCTACTCTTCCTCAACTCTAATGATCAAGTCTTAAAACAAGTTTAAAAATAGTTTGTAAAAGACTTCTTAAAATGACTCGAATAACTCTCTAGACTTGACTCTTAACTCTACCTTGAATTTGAATTATGAATTCAAGGTTATGATTCATGTTAGGAATGATTTCTAGATTTTTAGAAGTAGTTTAGAGTAGTTATAATCAATGGGGAGTGAAGGTACACTTTAAGACAACCTAGACGGGTAAAACGACAGAAAAAAAGTGGGGCCAGGAGACCCTGGCGCACTGCTGGTGCGGAGAGAAAGTCCCTAAACTTCAGAGACCCCACCTTGGCGCACTTCTGGCATGCCATGCCAGACCTGCTGGTGCATCTGGGGCGCATTGTGCCACCCCTCCCCCAAATCAATCCGACAAATGTTGTTCTCTTATTTTCTAACCCTAATTCACCTAGAATTGAATTGTTTCTTCCCAACTCACTTAGAATTGAATACTCAACATATATACACAATAATCTACTTAAAACCATCCTCAAATCACTAACTTTTATCTCAAGAACTCATCAAAATCCAAACAATCAAGATTACGAAAGAAATTCCAAGAGAACTTAACAAGAATTCAAATCCTTCAACTTTTGAGAATGAAATTGCATTAAAATATCATGATTGGGGTGTGAGTGAATGATCCCAACACTATGATAACTCACATACCTCCTAGGTATCAAACCCTTGGCGAAACAGTCCTCGATTTGCAAGAAATTTGGATGAACTCCTTGAATCTTCCCTCCTTTCTCCTCTTTTTTCTTCTTGACCTTTCTTCTAAAACCCTAAGCATAAATTAGGATTGTAAAAACTGAACCAAATCATTTTAGACCCCTAAATATTACCATAATTCATTTTACTCTGATTGGGTAAGGAAAAGACAAATATACCCCTCACATTTATGGGTAACTTTTCTTAATTGGACAGCCCAACTTTAAACAGACATATCTCCCTAATACGAGCTCGAATATTAGAAAACTCAGCGGCATTGGAAAGAGGATTCCAAGACATTTTATTTGATATCTTATGGGCCACCTAACTCATCTTGTACTGAAATTTATGGTCATTTTAAGTTGACCCTAAACTCGTAACTTAAGCATTACTTGAAAAATTTCAGATTTGGCTATTTCCAATTTAGTTCTTTCTAAATTTAGCTTTTACAAATACCGAGGTGTTACAGGTAATTGAAGCGGTGTATTTGGAAGATGCTTAAGAGCATTTCCACGTCGTGCCACGACGTTAAATAAGGCACTTCTTGGGATGCAACCCAAGTTTTAGTTATTTTGAATAACGTTTGTTGAATGTGTACGTTGAAGTTCTCATCTTTGAAAGAATGGCAAGTGGACGGTGGACTGACTCTTTCGGCGAATTGCCAACACCCACTTTCAGTTCGTGAAGTGTAATGTTCATCGTAAACCCATCTTTGAGAATCATTCTGGAATATTTGGCTAGAGGCATAATTTTTGGCGCATCACCAAACCAATCGGTGAGCCCGACTGAGGTTTCCCTTTTTACTCAACTGGAAGGCCAACTTACTGTGAAGTTCGGCAAGCCAACTTCAGCTCGACGGCTCGTCGAATGGTTTGGTGTTTCCAGCAAGTGCCTGTCGACTGGGCGTGAATTGAAGAGTCTCTTCCTTTCATTTAGTGAACATTACTCTTCCATTTTTCTAGTTGCATTAGTTATATTTGCATTGAGGGCATTGCATAGTTTAAGTTGGGGGTGTTGTGTTGTTCGTGAATTTTGTGTCTATTCTCTTGCATATTTAAGTATCGGTTGTATTCAATGCCGATGACTTGAATAGTGCTCTTGATCGAACGATATGTTTGTGCAAGTTTAATGAGGCAAATTTGAGTTGCATAAGTCATGTGTGAACTGTTAGCATCTCATTTTCACTAACCGATTATTGAAATGAGTCTTGTTATGATCGTTGCAAGTGAGCTCAATTTATAGAGTCATGATCGATGATTGTGTTGAATTCCTTGTGTGGTGAGATTTCCTTGAAATATGTGCTTGGTGATACCTAGAACTTGTCCCATTGGTCCAATTTACTAGCATTGGCGAATGAAAGAAATGATCTTAGGTACAAATTTTTGAGAGTGAACTAAACTGCTATTATACATCTTTGTGACCACCTTGTAAGAGTGTGAACCTAGCTTGACACTTTTTGAGCCTACCTTTTTCTTTGGACGAAACATGAACCCATTTAGCCTTTGTCCTTCCCACCTAAAACCTTCATGAAGCTTTGGTTAATTTGAATAGCCAACTTAGGCCAAAAGCCTAAGTTAGAGGTGTGGTGGAAATAAAGGAGAGAAAATAAGCAATAACTTTGTGAAAATTCACCCTTGAAGAATCGCGTTGAAAAAGATGGAACCCATCCAGATAATAAAAAGAAGAGAAAAGCAAAAGAAGAAAATATTTGAAAAAGAATTTTGCAATGCAATTTTTTCATTGATAAAAGAGAAGGGGTGTCCAATGAGTCATATAAGAATATTTGTGCTGAAAAGAACTTAGGGTGGATTGTGAAAATAAAAAAAAGTGGAAGAAAAGAAAGAGAAGTTAAATGCAAGCCATGCTTCATGAAGGTAGAAGTCACTAAGCCAAAACAATCTTACATTTACCCTCACCCTCGTTACAAGCCTTAAAAGACCTTGATGATCTTGATTTTGCCGAATGACATGTTGATGGGACAATACGAGCAAGCATATGGGTAGAATTATGCATGTGTTTATCTTTGAGAGTGTGAGAGTTGATTTTGATTCCTTAATTCTTAAATTTTGATGAGCTTCGTGTGGGTACGAAATCATTCTGTGTGGGCATTCAAATAATTTTGTTGAACTTGAATTTACATTTGAAGCAAGCATTGTGAGCTTGACTTCTATTTGATGATGACTAGTCACAATCTAAAACTTTTAGTGCAAAATTTAACATTGCATGGGTAGATTGAACCTTGTGTGCACTCATGTTGAGTCTCAAATAGCACTATTTGTAGACATCCCTGTTGACCTGATTGATCTTGCATTTTACTTGAGGACAAGCAAAAGATTAAGTTGGGGGGTGTTGACCAGTCAGGGATTTCGAATCATTTAGGGCTCAATATTAAAAGATTTAGTGTCCTCAGAGCCCATTTTATGCTCATAACTGATGTTAAAATGTTAATATGAAGCAATGAAGGTAAAAGATAAAGGCAAAGACACTACGAAGAAAAGGAGAGAAAAGGCTGAAAAAGTTTAAGGAAAGCAAAACTAGTACTCGCATAAGCCACTCCGCGAGCCCTTGAGTGGACCTTCAGCTCGCCTAAAGTTCCAGCAGGCCATCCCATGGACAAAACCAACTTGGCAATCGGATAAGTATTTCAACGATTTACCGAAGTGTTCGGCGATGCCAATTTAGCTCACCAAATGTTACTGACAGAGCTGGTACAAAGCCATGTCAAGAAGGCGAGAAACGGAGCATTCGGCGCGTCACTGACTAGGTCGGAGACCCCGACACACCTCGCCAAAAGTTACAGAGTAATTGGTGAAAAAACAAGCCAAAAAAATGAGAAAGAGAGCACTCGGTACACCGCCGATCATGTCGGCGAGCCCAACTTACTTTGCCATGTGACTCCGATGTTGAAATTCTTGAAATGTATAAATGCAACTTTTAAAAGAAGAAAATGTGGTTCTCATATTGTCTAGTTCTGGGTTTTTTATCTTTGATATTCGAAGATATTGTTTTTACACTTATGAGTAGAGATTTAGGCTTTGTTTGATTTTTAGCTTCAATTTGATCATTTGGAGACTTGTGGATTGTTTTAACAATTCCTTGTTCTTTATTATGTTTAGCTAAAACCCCATTCTTGAGTGTGTGATTATGTAGTTGAATGCTTCAATTAGCTTATGGGTGTTGATATTTACTGATTTTTATTGTTGATTTGAAGTGGGTTCAATTAAAAGTTTGTGTTTTAATTGAGAAATGGTAGTTGAAAATGCAATTCTAGTTTAGGACTCTAAGCTTGCATGAGAAAGAAGTGTTAGAGTTAAATTACTAGTTGATGATTGTAGTAATTGTGTTGTTACGGATTTAGCCTGAGTACGTGGGTCTGAATGCAATCTTACAAATCTAACTTGAAAAAGTAGATTGATTAAGGTATTGGGGTGTTAATCTGTTTTGTGCTTGTCGAGATTCGAAAGAACTCACTCGATTCGTGATAGTTTATTGAGAAATGGATATTGCACCAAAAGACTGGCCTACTCACTGTGATTCAACAACTTTTAGGAAATAATAATCACCAATTTTGTGAAATTGGCATTCAATTTATCACACTCCCAAGAAACCCTCTCTATTTGATTAACCCTGATTTAGTAGTTGTAACTTTGTTACCCAAATCCCCCCATTTGACATTAATTATCAAAACCTTGTCATTTAATTTATTGTTCTGAAAATGTCTATATCTACAAACAATTAGAACACTATTTTACTTCTTAATCAAATTCTTTATCGTATCACTCCCTATGGGATCGGTCTGATCTCTTAGTTGGGTTTATACTTGTTAGCAACCACCTACACTTAGAATCGGATGAAGTGTAGTTGAGCATTATCAAAAACCTAAAGTCAACTTTTGGAAATTTTACTTTTCTAATGTTTTGCCTATGAGTGGACAAGACGAGGCATAGGATGCTTGAAGAGTCATATGATTGATCCATAGGGTTGATTCAGAGAAATTGTTTGAGAGCTCGGCCTATGATAAGTGTTTGACGGGTCATAATTGATTCTATGGGTCGTAAAGTGGTCTCGTAGGACTAATCTTGACTTAGTGAATTTTTGGGCTTGAATTTGGGTTCTATGGAAAGTGGTCTACCGACCATAGACTGAACGATAGATCGTAGAAGTGGTTTCATGGGAATTGAATGAATTTTGTGTTTTTGAAGTTGGTTTGACGGTTGATCAGCACAAGCAGTAGGAAGTCCTACGGACCGTACGTCCAAACCGTAGAATCCATCAAATAGTTATTTCATAAGGGTATTGGGTTCTTTTCCAATGCAATTAATTCCTATACTATATCATTTATACCTATTTATAAGTCCTATAACTACCTTTCAACTCCTAAATCTACCCAAACCATTTCATTCTCTCAAATTCCATCCACATTCACCTTCTCCAATTATCTCACAAGTTCGAGAAGAAAGCTAGGATTTCAAACTTCAAGTTTCCTTTTTCCTCCATTGTTTTTGTACTTTGATCACCAAGGTATGTGGGATTTCACTATTGGATTCCATTCAACCAATGGACCCTAAGGATTTCTAAGTTTCCAATTCAACTTCACCCAAATTTCTTAGGATTTCATGTGATCTCCATGGGTTTTATTTGATGTTGAGTTAATTGTTCCATTTAAATATACATATGCGTCTTTTAATTAAATTATATGATTTCCAGTTAATTTCAGTAAGACCCATGCATTATTCATGATTTTGAATATGCATTTATGAAGATATACATTTTTGAAGATATGAGTTTATGAATATGATTCATGAAAGTTTATACGTGCTTTATGAAAAGATTATTTTATGATATAAGGTTGATTTTAAGATAAGCATCAATGAGATTATGAAATATTTTCTCACATATTAAGGAATCATGATTTGGTTAAAGGTTTTTTCACACATGCATAATTCATGTTTTAAAGAGTTGTTCTATGATTATTTAAGCTTGTATTAGCAACTAAATTGTACTTCTCCAAGTATCATGATATTCTTATGAATATGATTATTTCGTTGGGATTTTTCTTAGCATCGAGAGGATATTGAGATAGAGGCTTTCCCGTTAGTAGATATCGGGTCTCTAGTAGAAATCTCATTATCCCTAACTACGTGTCCCCATAGGATTTATCTTAAAAAAACATAGATAGTAGATCCACCTAAGCTAGAAGTTTAAGTTCATTTCCTTAGCAAGTAAGAACATATTTTTTTGGTGTAGGAGCAAGACACCAGATTCCACGATATAACTTACACGATCTATGTCTGTTAATGGTAAATATCCCATAAAATGAACTAAGTTACCTTGACTATTTTTATCATGTTTTCCTTGTAATTTTTATATATATTGACCATGTTCATGAATTACGATTTTTCTTTAAAGGTTTTACTATGTTTTAGCTTGGTCATACATATATTGCTTTCCTCTATGTCACCTTATGATTATGTTTTATGTTATTATGCTTATCCTTCATACTTAGTACGTTCCATGTACTAACACATACTTCTGTATACATTGTCTCATAACATGGGATGTGATGCTTCTTCTTCTCCCGCTCGTGGCTTAATGGTAAATATCCCACAAAATGAACTAAGTTACCTCAATAGGTTTTATCAAGTTTTTCTTGTGATTTTAAGATGCATTGACCGAGTTCATGATTATTATTTTTAAAGGTTTTACTATGTTTTATCTTGGTGACACATTTCATGGTTTCCTGTATCTCCTCGTTTGATAATATTTTACATTCTTATGCATATCCCTCATACTTAGTACATTACATGTACTAACATGTATTTGTGCCTACATTGTCTGATAATATAGGATGTGCCACATTATTTTCTCCTAATTGTGGCTAGTTGATCGGTTGCTCGTTGAAGACTTGGTAATAATGAGAGGACCTTGTCACCTTTCATTTTTTCTTATGTTTTAGTTTCCAGACATTGTACATAGTGTACAAGTTATGTTCTGACCACTTCTTTTGATGTATTAGATCGTCTCTTCAAGACTATGAGTAGATTTCCACTTTTATGTCAAGCTCTTTCATTATATAAGATTTTATACTTTTGTCTAATATATTTTGTATATTTATGTGAAGTGACCTATGTAGGGCCTCTCGGGGTCTTATACGCCATGCCACGTCTAGGGTTTAATTTAGGTCGTAACAAACTTGGTATCACAAACATGTTTTAGAAAAGATCCAAGGATGTTTAACAAGCAACATTGGGTATATAAGACCTGTTTACTTTTGTACCCAATATCTCTCCTATGTTTTACCGTTGTGAGATTTCTAATTTTAAATTGGGATATCACATACACCCCCCTCAATGGTCTCAGATTCCTTGCTTAGGTTTGCCTCACTTAATGGTATTTTCCTACACTAAGCATTGAAGTTTGCCCTGCCTTATCGGGATTGGGCTAAACTTTGTTGAACACTGGCCCACATCGATAAGGCTGACACATGAGTGACTCTGATACCATTTGTAGCAGCCCAATCCGCTAGTGCTATTATCTACTTTGGGCCAAGTCCTGCACGTCTTTAAAAGACATCACTAGTTGGTAAAACCTGCATACTTATATACCTAACATCTCTCTTATATTTTGCTGATGTGGGACTTCTAATTTTAAGCTTGGTGTCACAGTTTTTGACACTAGATCTTTCTTCTCTTAGTGTTTTTACTCTATTTTCAAAATTTCAAATGATTTGAAGTTGTGGTGAAAATTCTACCATTAAAGGATGTTAAAGTTTCGAAACTTTGAAGAAATTTCAAGTGGGTCTTTTTGAGTTAGGTTGAATTCAAACTTAAAAGATATTGAGTTTTGTTAACTAGCTCAGAGGGAATCTAATCTTGAATTTAAGGCGATTTCGTGAAAGATTGAAGAAGTTAGAAATTTGGGAGTCCTTGTTTTCTGAATTTTGTGAAGGTTTGTGTCATCTTGTTCTCTATCTGTAACTTATGAATAGAATTATACATCATGTTTCGACAACCATACATTGATACATGTTACCTCCATTTTGAATTTTTATTTGCAATTGTATCTCTGCAGAGAGTTCCTTTTTGCCTTTGATTTATCTTTGGTGATCTGGCTCAATTGAATCTCAAGTTGCTTGATAGACGTAGCATGTCAGTTGATTACTTATATCATAATAGAAATATCATTGCATAGATGTGGCATGTTGGTTTCAAATTTTTGAACTTTCATGAGTACGAGAGTCAGCATCTCTTCAATTTTAGATGTTACGGGGTCACTCACTAAAAGTTGGTCTCTGCTCTGTTTCCCACCTGTAGGTGGCACATATAAATTTTCACTCTTGAGATTGAAGCATTGCTTCCAATTATCTTTGTTAATGTTTATCCAACCTACATTCTTTTCTTTGTTCCAAACTTGATTCATTGGTCCTTGCTGCCAAGGTCCTTTGTTAGAGCCTAGAAGTTGTGATGGGAACCCCTCATCTGATTGTTCATATAGTGAGCCTCTTCCTCACAAATCTTAAAAATGTCTTTAGGTTTTACCCTTGATCATTATCAGCCATATAATTCATTTTATGTGTTGGAGTACCCATCACATGCTTAGTCAATACTTCCATCTTTGTCATCAATTGTTTCATCCATTCTTCCATAACTATTGTTCATAAGTGGTCCCTGTATTGTTGGCTAAAAACTTGTTGGTTATATCTATCAATCTATAGAGGTTTTGAAACAACACCTCACTAGTAGCTTGTGATTCATACATTGAACTACCTTCGTATTTAAGTCAAGCTTTATGTACTAACCTAACACCTATATAAAATTGTTGATATCATCCTAAGCTAGATGTGTCCACTTGGAGGAAAGAACCTCTCCAAGAATGCTTTTGTAAGATCTACCTAGGTAGTGATGGTTGCTTCTAGTAACTCTCCAAGCCATATAATTGCTTTAGAAGTCTGTGAGAATTGGAACAAGCTCAGTTTTATTCCTTCTAGAGAGTCTTTAAGATATTTATTTGGGTCTTCGAGAGGTAGACCATCGAACACACTAATTCTGAAAGTAGTATTTCCAACCAATGATGGTGTTCTAGTGGATCCAATATAGACCATTTGTTTAACAACTTATTTAACCGCAACCTCAGCTAGCAACCTCTTGTTTTACCCCAAACTAGGGGAGGTGCAATGGGCACCTAGTACCTTATTAAACAGATCTAGCCACTAAACCAAAGGGAAAAGGAACAATAAGGTTTTAGAAGGACATCACAATCAATTGCCGCAACAAGATTACTCGTCATGTGAGGTCACAATAATATCAATGACATAATGAATAGGATAACAAGGTGTAATGACCCTCCAAAGTCATTTTTTCACACATGCATAATTTGGTTTTTGTACAAGTTTTCATGTTTTGGAGCTTTAGAAACTTGAGAGTTGACTTCAGTAAAAATTTAAGTAAGACGGCATCATAATATAGTTATGATGGTTCTGTTAGTTGTAGAATGCCAAATTTGTTCTATAAGGACCTTTGGGGAAGATTTTGAGACTTCTTGGCTCATCCTTAGCCCCATGTGCAATTTCACTTAAAATAGAGTTTGGGTGTGGGACCCACTTTTAATCAAAATGACCTCTTTTGGAAGTTTTGACATCTTTATTGAGTCTGGTATGCCATAGTTGGTGTGGTGGCAAATCTCGTTTGCATGAATGATGTTCTGATTGAATCCAAAACACCCAATTGGGGATTTTTCATGTTGTGGAAAACTAGTTGATGTGCATGAGTTGGTGCAACCATTTTTCCCCTTTGCATTTGCGGGCTTCATGATGCAATCACGCAATTTATGATGCATTCTTTGTGACCACTGGACCTCATCTCTGTGTTTGTGAGGCATGTGTCGCGTTCGTGAAGGGTTGGGGTACTGACCACCCTATTCGTGGAGGCCATGCCGCATTCATAGAGGAAATGTTAGTTGAACCTCTGTAATTGAGAACTTGGTGTCATGTTTGCAATAGGTTGGATGGTTGACCTTCCATAATCTTGGACTAGTTCCCATATTCATGGAGGTTATTAAACAGGTCTTATATTATATAAGGCCAGTCGTAATTTCATCTTAGGTTTGATGTTTTAAATTGAGCCTTAAAAAGTTGTAGAAATAGGATTTGGGTGTTTGAAGTTTTGTTTGTTCTCAAATTTGTGTGGCTACATGTTGGAGTGTGGGGAGCGTGTATTGAAGGTAATTTCTGTATTGAAGGGCTGCGTGAGTTTTATTTTATGACTTTTTAGTCATCCTTTTGCATGAACAAAATTCTACCCTTTTTGAGCCTTGAATCATGTCCTATTTTGGGACATAAATTCAGTAAGCTCATTTGGACCTTTTGACGGAGAATTTTTGGATTCCCAAGACAAATCCAACCTTTCTATTTTGATTCGATTTTGGGTCAATCTACAACTATTAGTTTTTGGTGTCATAAGTTTGTTTTGACACTTTGATTATATTTATGATAGTACAATAGAAATCGGAGGCTGTTAGAAATGGAAAAGCTCCATAATCATGATTTTGGAGTGCGTGCAGTCTCTATTGAGGTAGGCTGCAACTTCTCGATTCTTAGATTGAGATTATGATTGTAAATTAATTTTGAATTGCTAGAAATAGTGGTTGGGTTGTAGCAGATGATTCTTTATTGTTAGAAATCATGTCTTAGGTATTTTTGGGGTAATTTCAGGAATTCTAGCATACCTAGTTCTATCGTATGATCATGCCTTGTTTGGCAGCTTTTGTTTAGTTTCTCACATTATGTTATTAGCTTGTTATTGGCCTAAGCTTATGTTTGGGATAGTGTTGCCTTTGACTCGCATTTTGGAATCGATAGTAAATAGAACTGCTCTGACGTTGCTTCAAAGACATAGCTCCTTATAGATTGTTATAGCATACTTGGGTCTAGCAGTGTGATACTTAGTCAAGAAAAAGAGATCTTATAAACTTTAATCCATAATTCACCCTTGTGACCGACTCAGTTGTGTTTGTGGATTATTTTGGGATTTATTTGGCGGTTTTAGCTCATGGTTTGGACTGACTTTGAGTAAAGAGAGGAATTGGGATATTTTGAAGTTCATTTCCATGGTGTCAGGTCTGTGTTGTTTCTTATAATCCTGGGTTCAAGGCCCTCTACATTCTCTTTATCCTTTGTTTGAGACCTTGGCATACCTTCTATTTATCTGGGTTTGAGGTCCTAACATATATTCTTAGTCATGGCTTTAGGCCTTGACTCATCTTTTATCCTTGGTTTGAGTTCGTGCACACCCTATTTAATCTTGTTAGAGTCTTGTGGAGTGATACTATTGGGTTCTTGGGTTTCCTTTACTGCGATTGGAGTTTGTGGCAGTTCTCGAAATGTTCTCAATTCTTGCAGTAGTTCCTTAGCCCTTCTGTGTTACCATCACTTTTATGGGGTTCCATTTGGGTTACTTACTTTAAAATGTGCACGAGTGTACCTTTGGGGTTTATGGGGATTCCAGTTGGGTTTTAGTTAGCTATTTACTTTACTATACGTTCCTTTCTTATATCATGTTCTTCTTTGTTAGGATTTTCATTACTATTTTTATCCGGTGGCTTCTTGTTGTTTCCTTTTCCGTTATTCGTTATTGCTTTTACTTTCCATGCTCAGTCGGCATATGATGCCTACTAGGTACCTCTTATTTTCATATTCATACTATACTTTGCATCTATTTTCATGATGCAGGTTCGAGCACCGTCCCCGCGTGTTGATTTCGAGGTTGCAGTAGGGATATTTGGAGATAAATGTGAACTTATAACTTCCTTGATCAGCATGTCTCCTTCTGTTTAGTTTATGACTCATCTTTTACTTTTTGAGACATGTCTTTATATATATTTTTGGTCCACTTGTGGGACTTGTACTCTTTGGTAGCAGCTTTGCACATGTGACTATCAGTTTTGGGTTGAAGTTCTTTTTGTTTTGATATATAGTGGTTTCTATTCTTATCTTCCGTTATTTCCTTCAATGTTTATCATTTATCTCTTATGATTTTTTGCTTATACCTTGTAGGCATGTTACATGGTTTTTAGGGTTATGAGTTGGCTTACCTATTGATAGGTTATAATAGGTGACATCATGACTGATATGTCCAAACTTACACTTCAATTAAGAAGTATAAACGGTCGTTGTCAATTTATAAAACTCTACGTGAGTTGAGGTCGATCCCATAGAGAATTTACTAACAGAAATAGTTTCACTATCGCTTTTATTCAAATGTTGTTATTTTTTCCTAAAGAAAGCAATTGCGAAATGTAAAATGGGTTTGATTGTAAGGTTAAGGTAACCAATATTGTTAAAATGTTCAGATTAGCACAATTAACAAAACGTTAATTTCAAAGTTGTGATGATTAATGAATAAAACCAGGGTTGTGTTTCCCATGACATTACATCTAGTGTTGATTCATGAATGAGTTTCAGGTATTCATTCTTTGCAAATTCCAAGTGAGTTACATGTATCTAACACTTCTCAATCTCCTTAGATAACTTTCCACTCGAATCCTCTCGATCTTAGAGTGTTATTTGATTTTACCCTCGTATAATTTAGTGTCAAAGTTATCTTCTCTCGAACTCAAACTTTCACTCCAATTCAACAGTTTAATCCGACTTGTTCCTAACTATCGATTTTCTCTCAAAAATTTGATAGATACAAGCAAGTTCTAAAGCGTGCACTCATTAGAAAGACTGAATAACGAAAGTTAAGTTAAGCTCTGCAAATATGAATCACATTCTACTCGTTTTACGAATTTAAACTCAAATGTTAGTCGTAGTTCCCACAACCCCAGTTGTGGTGTTTAGCCTCTCATGACTTCAATCGAATAAGCAAATATACAAAATAAATATATTAAGATAAATCACTTACAAAGATTTGCAGATTCAAAGAACACTTGATATTCAAAAACCAATTCAAACTTTAATTATCGATTCAATGTTAATCGATCAAAAACCAAAGTAGAGAATATTTAGAAAGTAGTCACTCGTTCTAGATATCAGGAGATAAAAACAAAACTACAACCTAATTAATTCAAGTAGTCTGTCTAAAAAGAGTCCTACTGGAAGTAGGACTAAATTTTTCGGACTTACCATGGATAGTACGACGACCCGTCAAGAGCTTCACGGTCTGTGAAGCCCTCCGTGGTCCTTACTGAGCAATTTCAAAACATAGTTCTTCAAGGCCTGTCCACTGGAAATCCACCATGAGCTGCATCTGTAACGACTCGGAAAAATGATAGAGTGAAACTAGAGCCTCATATGTGAGTTTGGAGTCGAGAACTTAATGAAATAATTATATTTGAAATGACCCAAAAAGTTCTTAAAAAAAATGTGTGCTTCGGAAGTTACCGGAAATTTGTTTAGCTACTTATAAAAAGATCCGTTTCGTTTTTCAAAAATCCGACTTCATATTCTTGTTTAGGGGGTCAAATTGAGTGGG
>JAJOOO010005408.1:0-28556 GCA_029582685.1 Solanum piurae | reverse complement strand
TGCTGACAACACAAGTGCTATTCAGATTGCTACTAATCCAGTTTATCATGAAAGGACCAAACACATTGAAGTGGATTGTCATTATATCAGAGAAGCTGTAGATAAGAGAGTCATTACTCTTCCACATGTATCCAGTGATCTTCAAATAGCTGATGTGTTTACAAAGTCTATGGCATGACAACGTCATCAGTTTCTGGTAGGCAAATTGATGCTTTTTGATCCACCGGCATCAATTTGAGGGGGGATGTTAGCATGATTGGACAGATTCTAAATATATGTACATATCTATGTTACAACTCTAAATATTTGTGTAATGATGATAGGAGATAGCATAGATTAATGTAGCATATTTTCAGAGATATTACAATTAGGAATAGCATATATTTAGGGATATATAGTAGATTCTTAGGCATGTAAATCAGAATTATTTCTATTTAATGGAAGAACTCTCATTTGAGAGAACTCATTCAGCAAAATTGACAGGTTTTGCATTTGCTTGTTGGGTGTTTGAACTGAATGATTGATGTTGCACCCTTGGCCTAGTAAGAGTAATCTCATTCGAGGAAGAATATTCCCAAGGGGGAGATATTGTAAAATCTCGCAAATTGAAATAACTAGGAAGGAGTTCATAATTGGAAATAGTCATTATTGTAAAGAATGAAAATCTGGAAATTTTGTTAAGTTAGAATAAGTTGAGTTTTGGTGAACTTTAAATGGCCATAACTCCTAGATCAGAATAATTTAGGTGTACTTCCAGATATCGTAGGAAAGCTCTTGGAATGATCTTTCCAATGCCGTCGAGTTTGCGTGATTCCGAGTTCGTATGAGTGAGATATGCCCTTTGGAAGTTGGGCTGTTCGAATAAGGAAAGTCCAATCCGGATTTTGGAAGGGTAGTTTAGTCTTTTCCTTACCCAATTATTTTAATTCATTTTTAGGAGTTTAATTGGGGTAAAGTAAGATTTTATTCAGTTTAGAAAAGTTGAAGTTCACTAGGGCTTGGAGAAAAGATAAAAGAGGAGAAAGGAGAAGAGAAATCAAGAATCGTCAAGAACATTCGAGTTTAGCTTGTGGATTTCGTCAAGGGGTGAACCCTACGAAGTATGTGTGATCACATAGCGATGGGTTAGTTCACCCACCGCAAATCATGATTCAATTCAGCGAAGTTTATTAGATTTGAAAGTAAATCCTTTGAGTTCTTGATGAATTCGTTTGAATTCTTGTGGGTTGTGTTGTTGAAGGTGTGATTTCGAGTAGAATCTGATGTATTCTGAGGGTGTAGTTGACTCTAAACGTTTGGGGAAATAACCATTGGAGTTTAGAGGGTTTAGAGATGAAAAATGAAGGAGAAAAATCAGAGATTTTCTGGGCAGGGGCTTGGGGCGTCGCGCCTCTCAGAGGGCCCCACTTCAGAGTCTGAAGTATGGGATCTTGGGAGACATGCCATCCAGAGCACCACAACTTCAGCTCTGAAGTTTATGCTCTGGTGCCCCGCGCTTCTAAGAGCGCCAAGGACGCCAATTCATCCCATTCCTCCCCCAACTTTCCGTACTGGTTCCTTAGCAATGTACCTATGTTTTCTAGTTCAACACTGTTAGGTACATTTAAACATCATGAAATCATCCATAAACATGAGATCATGAACCTTGAATCCTTAATTCAATTCAAGGAAAGTTAAGAGTCAAGTCTAGAAGTTAAGAAGCAAGTCAAGAGAAGTTCATAAAGTTTTCTAAAGTCTTTCACAAACGTTTTAACTTTGTTTTAAGACTTAAGTTTCAAGTTAAGCAAAGAGTAAAGAGTTGAGTTCATTTCTCAAAAAGCTATAAGGGAACTAAGTATTCCCAAGAGTTTAAAATGTTTTCACATTTGAACAAGATAGGGAAACACTGATTTCCAAGAGAACTTTTAAACTAAAGTTTTGAGTAATTATCTCAAACCAAAGAAAAAAGTTTTAATTTTAAATCATATGAGCTAAATATATTTTGGGAGTAGTATTGACCACCGATATGGGGATGCGAGTTCATATTAACTCATGTTTTCATAAACCATGTAGCCATCATGGGTAGCAAATGATCATACTCTTTAGATGACTACTTAAGTTGCTTTTTAGCATAGACTAGTGGATCCACTTAGTTAAGACGTTCTATATGATGGCAAAGTATAGGACAGTTCTGGCAACGTGGGCAAGACACTGTATCATCACTTAGGCTCATAGTGGTGGTTGTCGGTTAGAGAAACTCCCACAGAAACTATATTACTTTATTATATGAGTAAAGTTGAGTTGGTTATTGCATTTTATTTAACGAACTAAGTTCTTTTCCATTGATTTTACAAGTTTTCTATATATTGCATATGCTTTATTGCTTTATATTGAGTTTAGTTGTTCAGGAGTTGATTAAAGCCAAGGTAAGTGTTCTTTCCAGATTCTTTTCAAGTTTAAGTTGTGTTTAGCATTCCAACTCGCATACTCGTACATTCAATGTACTGATGCCATTTGGCCTGCATCATCTCATGATGCAGACACAGGTAACCAGGATCATCACCCAGCGCCTCGTTGATCGAGTTGAGCACTCAGAGTCAGTTGGTGAGCCTCTTTGCATTCCGGAGGACTCCTTTTATTTTGCTTTCCAATATTTCATTGTTAGGATGATCGGGGGTCTTGTCCCGACATCCCTCTTTATTTTAGAGGCATCATAGACAGTTAATAGTTCAGTTGTCTTTACATTATCATTTCATATGTTAAGACTTGAGTTGCCATTTTGGCCAAGTTGAATGTTGACTTTTAAAAATTCTAAGTTATTTTATTAAACAATTAAGTGCATTTGATCATTGTAATAATGCTTAGATTCTTCCGCTGAGTAAGTAAGCCAAGCCAAGGGTTCGCTTGGGGCCAATAATGGTTCTCAAGTGCCATCCACATCTGGGGTGTATGCTCGGGGCGTGACAAACATAGGAAAGGCCATGAAAATACACCACATACATCATTTGACAACTAAAAGGACATAAAGAAAATTAAAATTTCTCGGTCCCAAGATCATGAGAAATCAACAACTCTTTAATCCTGTAGAATGATAAACTAGTCATGACTGTGAGAGGTAAGAGCATCGGGCCCTACATTAATGAGATAATGTAGGCACATGTATTCATTAGTACATGGAATATACTAAGTATGGAGCAACATGCATAAATAGACATGATAGCATAAAGAGCTAAAACATATGAGATATGACCAACATTTCAGAATCTAAAGGTTTAAAGAAGCAATAACATGCAAATAATAAGATATGGTCAACACATTTAAAATAAGAGACATAAGAAAGGTTTGAAGAAACATAATCTTTTTTGTGGGATGTTAGCTTTAACTAACTATATAAGACCATGAGAGCTATGTCATGGAATCTGGTATATCCCCGATACCCAAAAAGGGGATTCTCCTTGCCAAGGTAGGATCCGTACACATCATCTTTTGCTAAAGTGGATCCACTTGTTAGGTAATTTAAGACTATCCTACGGGGGCACGAAGTTGGGGACTAGGGGTTGCTACTAGAGACTACCGTATTTTAGCCTCCACCTTAAGCCCTCTCGGTGCTAAAGACTAAATTCCAACGAAATAGATAAAAGTCAAATATCATTATAACATAGGAAAGGCTATGACCAATACCCATCCACTTCATAAAATCAAAACATAGAATATCTCCATAAATTACAATTCAAGCATACGTGAGAAAATCTTTCACCAATGTGAATCCATTTATGAGCAATACCTTTCATAATCATGATCATATTCATATGTGAGAAAATATTTTATTACAACATTGATACTTTCATCTAAAAGCACTGTTTCATCATAAACATTTTATGATCGATGTAGAGAATTTAAGTTGTTGTAGTCCAGGAGCTCTGATGTGCCACAAGTTACGATACTTGTAATGATTTATATATGGGATATTGTGAGTCTTTTTAGCGCGGGTTAGTATATTTGATTGTGTTTTGTTCTTGTTTTGTAGGAAAATGGGTTTTGGCAGCTTAGATATTTAAGACTGTGTTGGCAAGAGTGTTTTGACCTTCTATGAGTCATACTACAAGTTGTGGTCCTACCAATGAGCTGTAGATGGACTTGTAGATGAGAGACCTGGAAAGCTAAGTTCCAGTTTGAGGTTCACGAAGAGACAGTACGTACGGTATTTGTGATTACAAGCTGTAGATCAGTGGTAATAAAATGAAGTGTTAAATTTCTGATGACTCCCAAACCACGAAGGCATACTACGAGTTAGAAGCCGTAGAAAGTTCTACTAGTCGTACATGGATGTTCCTACATGATATTCAGAAAGTTGACAACAAGACGGGCTCAGACCATGATTGGACAGGACGAGCCTTACAGTGGTCTACAGAACAAAATTCTCACTCATAGAAAAGGTTGTGGAGATTGATCCAACACTGTCATCCATGAGAGGAATCCACAAGCCATAAAAAGGACTATTGTCTATACATGGGAGTCGTAGAAGCTGCCAACATTACTTTTCCCAGATCAGTTTGGTTTAGGTTTAGATGTCTATAAATACTTTCCTTAGGTTTTAATTATGATGTTATGTTTGTTTCGGAGTTTGAGGAATAGTAATAAATCACTTTTGCTGTAATTCTCTAATTCATTGGATTTTTATCAAACTTTTTATCTTTGATTCTTGCTTTGCAATTCAATTAAAGATTTTGGATTATCAGTATTCATATTGTAAGTTCATGATTTTTTAAAACCAAATTATCATAAGTTGTGATCAAACAACTATGACTATCTAATTCCACAACTAGGGTTGTGGGGATAATAAAGAATTAACGACATAGACCTAATAAATAGTAATTCTTGAATAGTGTGTACGGATGTATTATTTTTCCCTTCGCTTTTATTGCCTTTTAACGGAGGCCTACATTAGAACTCACTTTATTCTTTTTTCTACACCAAGGGGGTGAAAAATAGGAAAAGGGATTACGCAATGAATATTTAAAGTCATAAGGAACCTCTAGCACAAAGTCAAGTAGAGAGCTTCCCAAACGATCAAGTTCTCGTGTAACTTAAAACAAGGGTCAACTTTCAATGAGATTATCTATTAGAATACGAAGATTTACATGGCCCATAACCTATTAATTTAAAGATATGTGATTCTATTTTCCACTTCAAGAAACCATTTGTTAATCCGAAATGTAGGCAAGAAGAAATGTCTATTTTACTGTGAACTGTTATGAGACTCGCAACCACCCCCTATTTCCAAGTGAAAAATGCATTCAACTTCATCCAATTAAGGGTGTTTTTTTCATATTTAAACCTATTTCTACTAGAAAGGACCCTTAGAAACATTAGGTTACATCTGCCTCCACCCAGCCCAATATAGAACTGAAGGGTTTCATGCAAAATGTCTTCTTAAGCCTTAAAAAGGAGCAACCTTTCAGAAGTCTTCTTCAAGCTTCATCCAAGATCATCTATTCTTCCTAGTATGTAAGGTTATCATAATGAGAAACTCTATTGTTCCTCATGCTCTACATCTAAAGTTTCGGTTCTTAAGTTCAAACCTAAGATTTTTACCCAAAAGTCTATGATTTCAAATTCCCTCTATTCCAAACTTTCTATTGTTGAATCGTATTGTTGAAACTATTGTATTTAATAGTTATGGATGATTCTTGAGAGGTATTTCAGTTTTTTTTTTCTATCGTATGGACCCTCCTTAGCTAAAGTTGTAAAACCTTGTATAGTACTTCATATGCATTGTTTTCACAAGTAAAATATATTTTCATAAACTTTCTTTATACCATTTTATAAATTATGTTTTTAAAATTTTTAGTCACTCGAAAGATTCCTTACGAAAGCTTACAAATTTTCCTTATACACAGAGATATGATTTTAAAATAAAATTGTGCTTTATCATGAAAAGTCAAAACATCACTATGCTTTAGATAGTTGTGTGTATAGACTCATAAACAATACCATTTTACTGATTTCAGCAGAGACTCAAAGTATGATTTCAGTTACAGTTTTCATGATATATTATGACCGCATATACATGTTTAGGGAGAATTATATAGGACCGAGAGGACACATGTTTAGAAAATCCAAGTTCCATTACTACATGTCATTGTAGGATATGAGTATATTGCTAGTTGATCAACTCCTTTAGCCCAAAAGACTCAGTAGTTGATCCCATCAGTTAATAAAATTCTATACCCCGGAAAGTATAAGGCATCACTTTCAACTAGGTTAGTTGTTGGACATAATGAACTCACGTGATGTACGTTTGGTTGTTAAATACTCTCCACATAAAGATTGATATTTATTTTCAAATTTAAGTTGATGTGATTATTTATAAAGTCATAAATATGATGATTTCTCATATTTACATTTTTAAACGTGTTTTCGGCCCAAGCCATAAAATAAATTTTTTCATCATCAGATGATGAAAGTGTTTTAAAAATATTTGCATAATATTTTACTTTGCTACGTTTCAATTTAAGATATGAAGCTACAATGTTTCGGTTAAACAATTTTAAAATATGTCGTAACTTTTCAATTGAAAAATCTTGTTTTATACCATTCAGTTGACATTATTTTATTCCATCTTAAGATTTTCTCATTCAACTCAGTATGTTCAATCTAAGCTAGGTGTTGCATTCAACTATTTTACAATCGTATATTTCATGTACTGACACCATTCAGTGTTACATCTTTTTATGATGCAAATTCAAAATTGAAGATCGGCAATAAATGCGTCACTAGGATCTCCCTCTCATTCAACTTTGGTAAGACCTCCTGTCTTTCAGCTAAGGGCTCCAGTCTACTGGAGTTTTTTAGTAGTTACTAGATATTGCTAGTAGAGTATTCACATAATAAGAGATCTTATACCGACACATATATTTATTAGATTATGGGTTTTATAGACGAGTTGATTGAGTAATAGCTTTCATAATTATTTTACAGATATATACATATTATACAGATTTCAGATTTTTAACTATAAAGTTATTGAGTTTGTTTTCTATGTTATTGCATGCTTATATTTTTAAAGCTTCCAAATAATATTAGCAATATAGTATTTGGTTTGTAGCAGGTTAGGCGAGTTAATATCTCAAAAGGTCACTCAACTTTAATAATTTATCTAGTAAAGTCATTAAACTTTGTTTTATATCAATAAAATCACTCAATTTAGATCTTTATATCAATAAAATAATTCAACTAAATTTATTATTAAAAATATATAAGGCTTATAGAATTTATGCTCTTCCAACTGGATTTGAATGAATATTAGTATTAATTATCCAAAGTAATTGGATCATCAAATACAACTAAATCTCTAAAATAATTTTGACCAGCCAATGTTGCAAAAACTTTCCCTGCTATCCCTGCTAGCTGGAGCTCCCAGATGTTGCCTTTTTGACATTCACCGTTATAGATTATGTCATGGAAGTAAGAAGTTGAAGTTTTACAGGGCGACGTGCACAAATTTTATTCCATGAATCAATTCTGGAGAAGTTTATAAGGAAAAATAAAATGGATATGGAATTGGATCTTTTGGATGCCATTTTGACCAAAAAAATAAAGTACAAAAACAAATATAAATGCTACCAGTTGGATCTGGTCCATCAATTAGTTCAATAATATTTCATGAAATGATCGTTGGGTTGTTTAGTTTAATCTCTTAGTACAGAATTTATGTGTGTTCACATTTAGGATCGAAATCCTATTGATCCCTTTAATATCATTTGTTATTCAAGTAAATTATACCGTACATACATATATTTTTCCCACTACTTAGTTAACTGGAATTCAATTAGGGAAGTGATAAACATAATAATATTGAACGGTGAATGGAATTCAATTGTTGTCAGATGACAACAGGAATATGGACCAAAATTATTTAAAGCTTGGCTTTTTAATGATAAAATATAGTTAAATGATTTTTTTGATATAAAACCTTAACTTGAGGGATTTTATTGATACAAAACAAAGTTAAATGACTTTGTTAGATAAATTGTCAAAGTTAAGTGACCTTTTGAGATATTAACTCCAGGTTATGCCAATGGTTCTCTTAGAACCACTAATGATTTTGAGTGTCATCCATGTCTAGGAAGCATACTTAAGTGGTGATAACTTTCCTTTTCTCACAACCTCAGAATGCTCAAAGTTTAAGACAAATAAATATAAGAGTATTTAATCATCCACTTTTTTAAAAACGGTATTGGGCATTCAGACCAACCTAATTATACTTTGTATTAAGGTCTAATCATTTAACCAAAGGTTATTTCATCATACAAATGGTTTTCATGATCACATCAATCCTATTCACAGAGTTCTCAACCTCCCTAAATCTCTCTTGATCAGTTTATATGGTCAAATGACCCATTTATATGGGGTTTGTTGACTTCGCAACATCATACACAATTCTAATAATCAAAGTTTCATCCTAAGAAGTATAATTAAACAACTTAAAATTAAAATACATCTTAGTTACATAAACCAACATGCTTCACCACAAATTTCATGAATTATAGGGTTCTAACCCATAATTCTTCATTAATATCACTCCCTTCAATTCTTGAATGAAATCAAATTAGTAACTGAAAAGATTGACAAAGAAGACTTAACTCTAGAGAGGAAATAGCTATAGAACTTAAAAAGTCGCCTATGAGCTTGCTCGATTTGAATATTTTAAGTTACAAGGAAAGGGTAGGGAGAAAAATCGACTTTAAACGCATTCTGTATTGGATCATCTACTACTAGACCTATTGTAGCAAACCATGCTTCATGAGTTAGCTTTTAGTATTGAGTTAGGCCCAGGTGCCATATCTTTGCATGGTATTAGAGTCAGGTCCATCCCTGTTTGGACTCTCGATCCACACTCCAGTCGGGCCTAGGCTTAAAAGGGGGTGTTAGAGTGGGTAAACGTCCCACATTGGTTGGGGAACGAACTAGCGGTCTCCTTATATAGACTTGGACAATCCTCCCCCCCCCCTCCTCATGAGCTAGCTTTTGGGGTTGAGTTAGGCTCAGGTGTCATATATTTACAATAAAATAAACATTTCCAATACTCTGGTGTATCACCCCATGCAATGCCAAGCTCTCGTGTTGTGACCATAAAACATTTCTTACCCGTCTTCTTATCCAACGAAAAGCTCTGTTTGACAAATCAAATCAGACACAAAACATTAGGATTTAAAACAAACCAAAAAGGCTGAAAAGGGCCCTACCCTATATAATGGAAGGGTAAGCCTATTCTTACTGTGTCTGATTGGGCTCATAACGGACCAATTCCGCTCACTTGACATGACTAGCTACAATAGGGCACACATTCCACCATACACACTATGGTGGGGTCAACAATCTTACTATGCGGTGTCAAAATATAAAATGATCAACACATGTAAAGAATAAGGGAAGTCAACATATAGTATATACAATTGACACCCCTTAGCATGAAATTGCTTCGCCACTACATACACAGTACTTACCCATATTAGTTAGTTTGTCTTTTGAATAATATTGTTTCAATGTTTTAGATATAGAGAACAAAAAAGGCTAATAAATAACCATGGAATGAATTTGCCACTGCATTTTAATTCAACATTAACAAATTACTAGCTCTTACACCAAAATACTTGGAATTCACAAAGAATAATATTAACGGAAAGTAGACTTGTTCAAGTACAAATCTATATACAGTAGTTTCAAAATATCTCTCACATGTACTTGATCTCGAGAAAAATTCCTTATACTGACTGCGTCTGCCCCATTTCACTAGCAGTGGAGACAATGCTTCACGTGTTGCCCCATTTCACTAGCAGTAATTTCCTCATACATCTTTAGCGGGTAACATCTTTTTGTCTCATTTGGAGATCTCCAAAATGTGATGCAACCAAACCATACAAGGTCCACGAAACAGGACAACACCAATAGTACCATCTCCAGTTTATGATATAATGTTGTTTTTTTAATGAAAACAAAAACATACAGTGAATGTGTCATTTCCTAACTCTAAATTAGTTTTGATGTAACAAAACATGGAGTGTTTCAAGAACTCACAGGTCGCGGAACGAAGAATCCTGAGAAAAGATTCCATACGCAATAGAAGAAGAAGCCGATAATATGAGAAACACATACATTTGGGGTGACAACAACGGTCATCATACCGTAGAAAGTGAAGTACAAGAGGGTGAAAAATACGAAGGACAAGTACCAAAAGAATGTTGTGACTATCTATTCAAATCTAATAATAGCATACATAATGGCACCACAAAAAATAACCTAAATAAAGACATAATTGATTTCAATGAAAATCTGCAAGATAGAAAAATTTAAGTAATTTAGACATTTCACCTAATTGTAGAGGTATGAACTTTTCCTACTATATAACAATAAAATCTATCCATCAAGGTGACTCTACTGTTATAGAAGGGCAAAACTCTGTTACTTTAATATGACATAAATTAGTTTTATGTCTTTTACTGTTAGAGTGAATTACATTCAGTTGCTTAAATGTGGCAATTTATAGTGGCAAATCTCAGTGATCAAATGTGAAATTAACTCGAGATTGGCTTATAATAAATTGAACTCATGTCCAACGACATAGGGTATGGCAGAATACATTCCAAGTAGTAGTTGTTTATTTTACATGCCCTAGGCATAATTGTGCACAAGAGAACTCCGCTTAGTATTTGGTCGTATGAATTCAAAAAAGGAAAGATTTACTTCACTTAGACAACTCACCTCAAAGTATTTGATCAAATTGCAAGAATGGCGGCCCAATGGACCAATATATATATCTCTTGTCCTCCTCGTTTCATTAGAAAGAGCTGCAAAGTGGTGTTTATATTAGTATCTGATGACAAAAGTCTAGGAAAAACAATGAACAACTTGATTGAGTTAAAAAAATAACAGATTCACCTCATCAAAGGCTTGAAAAATTGTTGAAAAGTGATTCAAAAGAAACTTGACCAAGTCTTCAGGAGTTTGTTAGTTAGTTTCCTTTATCTTAGCATGTAAAAGGAAATTAGTAGCTAATTAGCAATTAGTGGACCTAGATTTTAGTATTTTATATTTTTTGGTAAGCCTATTTATAGGCAGGTCTTGTTGCTTTTATTAATTAATCAAATTCAAAGAAGTTTGCAGTAACTTGTTATCTCTTTTGCTCTCTTTCTGTTCATTTTTCCTTTTGATTGTCTTTTTCTTTCCAAAAAATCTGGTATCAGAGCAAGGTTCCTTTCTGGAAGTTGTGTGAATTGTGAGGGAAAATGGCAGTAAATGATATTTCATCATCTTCCCAGCAACTCATGCCAATTTTAGTGGTGAAAAGTATGATTTTGGAGTATCAAAATGAAAACTCTTTTCAAATCACTAGAAGTTTAAGAGTTAGTTGAAGCAGGCTTCGTGGATCAATCAGACTGTGACGAAGACACAGAAAATTGAAAGAGATATAAAAGAAGGATGCCAAAGTGCTATTCCTGATTCAACAAGCAGTCCATGACACAATTTTTCCAAGAATTGTAGCAGCAACTACATCTTCGCATGCATGAAAGATTTTGAAGAAGGAATTTCAAGGTTAATCTAAAGTGATTACGGTAAAATTGCAAACTTACCATCATGACTTTGAAACTCTCTCGATGAAAAGTAATGAATTTGTTGAAACTTATTTATCTAGTGTTTCTTCTCTTGTTAATCAAATAAAGTCTTATGGTGAAAATATATTTCAACAAACTGTTATAGCAAAAGTTTTAAGGAGTCTTACTCCAAAGTTTGAACATATTGTTTCTTCGATTGAGGAATCTCATGAATTATCTAATTATATTTTGGATGAACTAATGATTTCCTTGCAAGCTCATGAAGAGAGGCTCTTAAGGTCAAATGAAAAAAAATGAAGAAAAGGCATTTCAAGTGAAGGGAGAGACCTCTCATCAGATAGATAAGCTAGAAAACTTTGCAAATTGTGGAAGAGACTAAGGTGGTTTTCGAGGAAGAGGCCAAGGAAGAAACCGAGATAGAGGAGGTTCTAATGAAGAGAAGCATACAAGGATGTTTCTGTGCAACTACTACAGAAAATCAGGTCATAAAGAAGCTTATTGGTGGCAAACGCAGAAGGATGAGAATAACAAAGCAGGCTTTGTTGAGAAAAATACGATGATAGTATGTTGTTCATGGCATTTTACTATGAATAAGAAACTCCTAATGATTTCTTGTTTTTGGATAGTGGTTGTTCAAATCATATCTCTGGAACAAGATCATTATTCAAGGAACTTGATGAGTCCAAACAATCAGACGTAAGGCTAGGAGACAACAAAAAGATTAAGGTTGAAGGCGGAGGTACTGTTAGCATTATGACCAGCCAAGGTAATGCTAAGATTTTAGAAGACATGATGTTTGTTCCTAGTGTATCTCATAATTTGGTTAGCATTGGACAACTAATGATTAGCAGATACTCAATTTCTTTTGACGATGGTGTTTGCACTATTAAAAATAACAAATCTGGGAAGACCATTGCTAAAGTTTAAATGGCTAACAATAAAATGTCTCCTTTAGAAGTTTCGATGGTTGAGAGTTGTACTATGGTAGCTAGTGGAGATAATGAAACTAGACTATGGCATTTATATTAGGGCATTTAAATGTTAATGGATTGAAGTAATTGAGCCAACATAAAATGGTTTTTTGGTTGCCAAAAGTTGAGAATCTTCATTTTTGTGAAAGTTGTGTTTATGGAAAGTGTTTTCCTATAGGCAAGTCTTGGAGAGCTTCTATTTGTCTTGAGTTAGTACATGTTGATTTGTGCGGTCTTATGAGTGTTGAGTCCTTAGGGGGAAGTCGATACTTTCTACTTTTTAATGATGATTATATTTGTATGAGTTAGATATATCTCTTGAAATTTAAATCTGAAACTTTTGATAATTTCAATAAATTTAAAACTTTTGTTGTGAGGCAAAATGGATATAGACTCAAAACTCTTCGGACAGATAGATGTGGTGAGTTTATGTCAAAAGAATTCAGTTCCTTTTGTGAGGATACATAGAGAAATCACATCACCTTATACACTAGACCAAAATGGTGTAGGAGAACGAAAGAACCACACAATTGTCGAGATGGGTAAAAGCATGATGGAAGGTGGAGGTGTACTGAAGTGTTTTGGGCTGAAAATGTTGCCACTACTGTCTATTTGCTAAATATTTCTCTCACTAAGACAATGTTTAATCAAACACCATATGAATCTTGGAGAGGTAACAAGTCCAAGGTAAGCCACTTACGTGTCTTTGGTTGTATAGCTTGTACCTTGATAGATTCATAAGCTCGACATAAGCTTGATGAAGAATGTGAAAAATGTATTTTTGTAGGATATAGCACACAAGCCAAGGCTTAAGTTATACAATCTAGTGAGTGGGAAAATTACGGTCAATAGAAATGTTGTGTTTAATGAAGATGCAAGCTGGAACTTTAATTCCACAAATGAAAGTTCAAACATTCAATTGTTTCCTTTTGACGATATTATTGATCAAGAGTATGTAGCAGATCCTTTCTTGGCAGATCCATCGACTTCCTAATCGATTGCACCAACAACTTCTCCAATATTGGAAAAACCTTTCGCTGAGCCAACTCCATTGAGAAGATCAACAAGAGATAGGAAACAAAAAACCTAGATATGCTAACAATACATCTTGTACTTTTGCTTTACTTGTTTTTCAGATCCTACTTTCTTTGAAGATTTTGATTAAGAGGATAAATGGTGTAAGGCTATGGAAGAGGAGTTGATGGCTATTCAAAAGAATCAAACATGGGACTTGATAAATTTTCCACAAGGAAAGAAAGCCAATGGGCTCAAATGGGTGTTTAGAACCAAGTATCATGCATCTGGAAGCATTGAAAAACACAAGTCAAGGCTCATCACGAAGGATTATTCCCAACAACAAGGTATTGACTTCGACGAAACGTTTTCTCCTATTGCCCGCTTTGAAAAAGTGAAATTTCTTAGCCTTGACTGCTAAATTAAATTGTCCAGTGTACCAATTTGATGTTAATCCTCCTTTTTAAATGGTGATTTGGAAGAGGAGGTTTATGTCTCACAACCTAAAGGTTTTGTAGTTAATGGAAAAGAAGATCAGGTTTACAAGTTAAAAAAGGTACTTTATGGCTTAAAATAAGCGTCGAGGGCATGGTACTTCAAAATTGATTCTTATTTGCAGGAGAGTGGCTTCCAAAAGAGCAACAATGAGCCTACTCTTCATATAAAAAGAGGAGGCAAAAATGGTTTTCTAATTGTATGTCTTTAGATTGACGATATGATATATATGGGTTTGAGTGAGTCTATCGTCACTGAATTTAAAGACTTCATTGATGAAGAATTTTGAGATATCTTATTTGGGTCTGCTGCATTATTTTCTTGGTCTTGGGGTGAAACATGGAGTTGATGGAATATTTCTTTCACAAAGAAAATATGCAACAGATCTCTTGAAAAGTTCAATATGCTAAATTGCAATGTTGTTGCTACAATGATGAATATTAATCAGAATTTGTGTCGTGATGATGATTCTGAAATGACAAATGTGACTTATTTTAAAAGTCTGGTTGGTGGTTTGAACTACTTGTCTCATACAAGACCAAACATTTCTTTCTCTGTTGGCGTCATAACGAGATTTATGCACAATCCAAGTAAGCTTCACCCTGGAGCTGCAAAGAGAGTATTGAGATATATCGCAAGGACAACAGATCATGGAATTTTGTATTCTTAGGTAACAAATTTCATATTAATTGGCTTTACTGATAATGACTACGTAGGAAACATTGATGATAGAAAGAGCACATATGGTTTCTTGTTTAATCTTGGATCTGGAGCAGTTTGATGGAGTTCAAAGAAGCAGGAATTGGTGGCCTTATATACTTTAAAGGATGAATATATTGCAGCAACTTTTGCAGATTTTCAAGAAGTTTGGTTAAGGAGACTTGCTTCTGATTTTAATAAGAAACCAACTGGTGCAACTAAGATTTTTTGTGACAATAGATCTTCTATTGCAATGTTGAAGAAGCAAGCATTCCACAGTAGAACAAAGGACATATATATTCACTATCACATTATTCGAAGTTTTGTTTCTACTGGAGAAGTTACTTTGAAGTTTTGTGATACAAATGAGCTAGCAACAGACATCTTCACGAAGTTACTTCCCCAAGAAAATCACAAGTTCTTCAGAGGTCAACTTGGAGTTTGCAGTTTTGAATCAAGGGGTTGGGGGGTTGAAAAGTGATTCAAAAGAAACTTGATCAAGTGTTCGGGAGTTTGTTAGTTAGTTTCCTTTATCTAAGCAAGATTAAATATTGTGGCAGATTAGTAGCTAATTAGTAATTAGTGGGCTAGTGAACCTAGATTTTAGTATTTCTTTCAGTTTTTTGGTAAGCCTATTTATAGGCAGGTCATTTTGCTTTTATTAATTAATCAAATTCAAAAAAGTTTGCAGTAAATTTTATCTCTTTTGCTCTCTTTCTGTTCACTTTTTTTTTTGATTATGTTTTTCTTTCCAACAAAAATGTTGATACTACGCAGACGGATGGTACAAATAGTGGTTCTTGCATCTAGCCCTGAGGTTGGTTCATTCATGAAAATGATAGAGGGGTTAGTCACTAGCTCTACTGCAATGGTCAACCTTTTGAGTTGTTCGGTTAAGAGGCCGTTGACTCCTGAAAAACTAACTAAGGCTAATCTTAATGGTCGAAGCTCAACAAGATACATGACTTCCTCAACAAAAATCTGTACAATGATAAATAAATAGGAAATGTTTACATGAATTCAACCTCTCCTATCTTTTGGTCAACATCATTAGGTAAACACAGCCAAGATGAGTATACTAAGGTGAATGGATGTCATTCTGCTCACAGTATCCAGATATACGTGCTAAATGTGTCTTGCTTCTTAGGATAGCCGGAAGTTTGATGTCACCCTCGATATATCCCCCGGTCTTTCATCAAGCCAATACATCCATCAATGTTTTTTTAGCACCACTTACTCCCAACAAATCTGCCAAAACACCAAGCCTGAAAGCTCCACTTACGCCCTTAAGAAGTACCAATTTATCTTCAGTAGCACTCTGAGCTTTCATTTCTTGCAAGTATCGTGAAAGTAACATATCTTTTGAAAATGAAGGATTAGCATTGCTAGTTGATAAATAACATTTCCTGGATAGTTAGTTACCTGAGGTGACGGATAGGGTTCACTATTGGAGTCCCGAGTTTTCTTTCTCAGTGCTAGTCATTTGGGCATATTCAGTGTCTTCTGATATCATAGCTTGCGGCTTACCAAATGTTGTAGATTTCATAATGAACATTTAACATTTTTTTACCCGTAGGGAAATATAAACGGAGAAGTCTGAGAGATACTCACGTTTTAGGTAAGAGAAGGCAACACTGTAGCTGACCCCATGCCGAGTGATTCTACCACAGCAAAAACATCCAGATATGATGTTCCAAAAACATATGCATGTGATTTCACAATTTGACTAGATAAATAAATTTATGGCATTATACAGAACAATTAAAATGGCAGTAGGAGCTTGCACAAATATGGTTGTTCATTTAACAAATATTTGGAATATTTGATATAATACATTCAATACGTTGATAAGAAAACTGATTCTTGTTTATCAACTACACATTATCAAACCAATTCCTATTCTCTCTCCATACGCTCTTCGGGAAGGACAACATAGATAAGAATTATTCGAGTCAATCCAAATGTGACCAAAACAACAGGCATAATAAGAGGAGGATCCTTCTCTTCTTTATTCTAGACGAAACTCAAATCCTTGAACAATGAGACCGTGTTTTCAACTGCAATGCCTAATCTCCATCAATCGCGCTTCAACATTTTTGTCTTCTCCTATATCATTGAAAAAGTTTCCCTTTTTTTGTTTCATCTATCCATCCCCTCTTTTCAAGGGTAGCCTCGCTCTAGGTCCTCGTCCTAAAATATGGACAACTTTAGCTGGTGTCTCTACTTCATGGTCACTCTCAGAATCAACAAATCTAAAAACTGCCTTAACATTTCTAATGACATAAAATCCATCTTCTAATTTGAAAACTAGATAAGCAAAATAATTAGTTCTTTTCAACAATATTCAAGTTTCAATTTTGCCTAGGATATCAAACTAACATAACCAAATAAATTTAGCCACTTCAGACAATCTACAAAAAATTTACACTTCCTCGGTAGTTATATTTAATAAAGTATTTTCTTTAAAATATATAGTATATGGAAAGGAACCGCAAAAATATAAAACATGGAGTCCGAACGAGACAGACATTCCCAATACTCTGGTGTACCACCCCATATAACACTAAGTTCTCATGTTGCAATCACAAAACATTTATTCTCCGTCTTCTTATCCAGTGAAAACTCTATTTGGCAGATCAAATCACAGAAACAAAAAATTAGGATTTAAAAACAAACCAAAAAGGCTTAAAAAGGCACTACACCATTCTTCCTATGTCCGATTGGGATCATAACGGACCAACCGCGCTCACTTGAGAGGACTAACTACCTGAAAGTCACCCTAGATCCAGACCACCTAACAACTCTTATAAATGGAACATGCCGTTAATTGGCTTGTTCTTCTCAGGTCGGGTTGGGTCGGACATGGGAAGACCCTACACACTAGACACGACTTCCACTATACCACCTTTACCTACTACACAATCATAGAAGTGGGACCCTTTTCCATTGTCATTAAGTCGATTATTCTTCTATTCATGAAAATTACACATCAAAACTAAAATAAAAACTTTCGAAAGATCAGACACACATTTGATCACTCAGACATCACTGAATAAGATTGTGGTCCTTCTGATATCTATTGGATGGAGTTAGGATTTTCACTAAGAGAATTCAAAATATAAAGAAAGTAAACAAACAAAAAAAAAACCAAGGAAATTTGAAACATAATATATGTATACATAATTTCTTTTACCTATCTACATAATGTAGTTTTCCAGCAATAAGGTATAAATTGACACCCCTTGGATAAAAGTGGCTTGATCACGGGTGACAGAGTGTTCAAGATCGTGAAATTGTGATCTTACCATCAAATCATATTTTATAAAAAAACAAACTTATCATGGAAAACAAGACAAACACAAAAAGAAGCGGGGGAAATGAAGAAATCATACCAATTTGCCTCAAATCAAGAAAAATAGGAGAGTTATAGTGGTTGAAGAAAAGTTGTTTCTTGGAAGGAAAAACTATTAGAGAGCATGATCTAGAAACAGTTTGTTGATAATCAGATGTCAAAAATAATGTCTTCCAGACGATGTCAAATTCTGCTGCAGACATGAATGTTTGTGAGACACTCTTGGAGGTTGCATACTGAAAATTTTCTCATTAACATCACCGAAAGATGTAGCTAGGTCTTCAGCTGTCTCACAAACATTCATTTCTGCAGCAGAATCCGACGTCGTCTCGGAGATATTATTTTTTCCATCAGGCTCTCTAATGCTTTTCCTTCCAAGAAACAACTTTACTTCAACCTCTGTAACTCTCTGATTCTTCTTGATAGAGGCAAATTGGTATGATTTTTTTATTTCCCCCCTCCTTTTTGTGTTTGTTTTGTTTTTCATGAGAAGTTTGTTTTTTCCATAAATTATGATTTGATGGTGAGATAACAACTTCACTAGCTCAAACACTCTATCACCTAACCAAGCCACTTTTATCTGAATGGTGTCAATGTACACCTTATTGTTGGACAATTACATTGTGCAGATAGGTAAAAGAAATTATATATATATATACTATATTTCGAATTTCCTTGGTTTTTTTGTCTGTTTACTTTCTTTATATTTTGAATTCTCTTAGTGAAAATTCTAACTCCATCCAATAGATATCAGAAGGACCACAATCTTATCCAGTGATGACTGAGTGATCAAATGTGGGTCAGATATTTCTAAAGTTTTTATTTTAGTTGTGAATGTGTTATTTTCGTGAATACAATAATATTTGACTTAATGTCAATGAAAAAGGGTCCTATGTGTATGATTGTTTAGTAGGTAAATGTTGTACAGTGGAACTCGTGTCTAGTGGGTATGGTCTGCACATGACCGACTCAACCCGACCTGAGAAGAACAGGCCAATGAATGGCATGTTCCATTCATAAGGGTTGTTAGGTGGTTTGGATCTAGGCCGACTTTTAGGTAGCTACTCATGTCAAGTGAGTGCAGTTGTGATCCCAATTAGACACAGTAAGAGTAGTCTAGTGCCTTTTTCAGTCCTTTGGGTTTGTTTTTAAATCATAATGTTTTGTCTCTGTGATTTGATATGTCATATAGAGTTTTTCGCTAGATATGAAGATAGGGAAGAAATGTTTTATGGTCGCAGCACGAGAATTTGATATTATATGGGGTGGTCACCAGAGTATTGGGAAGGGTTGTCTCACCCAAACTCCAGGGTTTATATATTTGCAGTTTGATTTTGAAAGAAATTACTTTACTAAATATAATTACTGAGGAAGTGTAAATTTTGTGATTATCTGAAGTGGCTAAACTTTATCAGATCAGTTGGCTTGATATCCGAGGAAAACTTAGAACTCAAATGTTGTCGAAAAGAAACAAGTATATATTTCACTTATCTAGTGTTCAAATGGGAAGATGGATTTTATGGCCTTAGAAATGTTAAGGCAGTTGTTAGATTTGTGGATTCTGAGAGTGATCATGAAGCACAACAACGAGTTAAAGTTGTCCTTTTTTCAGGACTAGGACTGTAACATCTCACAAATTTAAATAACTAGGAAGAAGCTTTAATTTGGAAATAGTCACTTTTGGGAAGAATTAAAAATCTAGAAAATTAGTTAAGTTAGCAAAAGTGAACTTTGGTCAACTTCAAACGACCATAACTTCTGGCTCAGGATGAGTTAGGTATATTTCTAGATATGGTTGGAAATCCCTTGGAATAATCTTTCCAACACAGCCACGTTTTGGCGATTCCGAGTTCGGATGAGTGAGTTATGCCCTTTGGAAGTTGGGATGTTGAGATAAGGAAAGTCCAATCCGGATTTTGAAGGGGTAGTTTGGTCTTTTCCTTACCCAACTTAATTAATTAATTTTTTGGTAATATTTTTAGGGGATAAAATGACTGGGTTCAGTTTACGCTTTTGAAAGATAGAGTTAGGGTTTTTTTTGGAGAAAGGACACAAGAGAATAGAGAAGAGGAAAAGCAAGATTCATCATTTCTTCAAGGATTTGATCTCGGATTTCTTCAAGGATTTGATTCCACCAGGTATGTGAGTCTTTCATAGCATTGGGTTTGTTCACCCACACGCCAAACATGTTTATTTCAGCGAAATTCGTCCTAAAATAGTTTGAAAGTTGATGTTCTTGAGATGTATTGTTGAATTTGAATGTTGTTCTTGAATTGGCTTTGAATTGTGGAATTTCTTAGACCTTTAAGTTGAGTTTTAGAGTTGCATTGAGTTAGGTTCATGAGTACTAATGATGGGTATCGGGATCAAGAATGATTTTGAGGAAGATATTCGAGTTTGGGTGAATTGGGGTTGAAAAACGAAGAAGGAAAAAGTCGGACAGCTTACATGAAACAAGTCCATGTCGCGGACTTGTTCCCTCTATGAACAAATATCTGCTTCATGTCGCGGAGAGGACGCGGACTCCACTGTCTCAAAATTTAATTTCGTGAGCATTTATTTAGGAGCATGTCCGCTTCGCAGACTTATTCCAAGACGGTGATTTCGTAACTTTTCTCAAGTTTAGCTATTCGAAATCATTCCTAAACATCAAGAGACGTTTCCTATCACAAATCATAATCCTTGAATCCATAATTCAATTCAAGAAAAGTTAAGAGTCAATTCAAGTTAAATTAAGAGTGAAGTCATCAAAGTTTTCAAGAGTCTTTTACAAATGTTTTAACTTTGTTTTAAGACTAAAAGTTTCAAGTTAAGCTAAAACTAAAGAGTTGAGTTCATTTCTCGAAAAAGTTATAAAGGAACTAAGTATTCCCTAAGAGTTTATAAATGTTTTCATATTTGAGCAAAAAAAAGGGAACATTGATTCCAAGAGAACTTTTAAGCTAAGTTTGAGTAATTACCTCAAACCAGAGAAGAAGGTGTTTTAAAAACATATGAGCTAAGTATAATTTGTGAGTAGTATTGAGCACCGATATGGGGACGGGAGTTCAAATTAACTCAAGCACCCATAAACCATGTAGCCATCATGGGCAGAAAAAGGATCATACTTTTTAGATGATTCCTTAGTGCTTTTTAGCATAGACCAGTGGATCCACTTAATAGTTCAGGTTCTATACCGATGGTAAGGTATAGGACGGTCCTTGGCAACGTGAGGTAAAACGTTGTACCATCACTTAGGCTCATAGTGATGGTTTTCGATTAGAGAAACCCCCACAGAAGTTATTGTATTTTTATATACATCAGTTTATTGTATTTTTACATACATATCAGAGTTATGTTGTATCCTTGTATATACACAGAGTTGACATCATGTCTTCAAACCATTTTTATTTATATTGCACTTATTTTAAACTGCTTTATATTGAATTGAGTTCAGTTAAATATTCATGAGTGAGAAGAGCCAAGGTAAGTGTTTCTTTCAGATTCCTTTCAAGCCTTTGTATGTTAGTATTTCTAACTCGCATACTCGTACATTCAATGTACTGATGCCAGTTGGCCTGCACCGTATTATGATGCAGACGCAGGTAACCAGGATCAGCATCCAGCGCCTCGTTGATCCAGCTTGAGCAGTCAGAGTCTGTTGGTGAGTCTTCTTGCATTCTGGAGGACTCTTTTATTCGCTTTCTAGTTTAGTTCATTAGGATTTTGTGGGGTTTGTCCCAACATCCATCTCAGTTGTTTTAGAGGCTTCATAGACAGTTAGTAGTTCTGTTGTCTTTATATTATCGTTCAGATGTTGTTTAAAGACTGAGTTGCCATTTTGGCTAAACTATTATTTCTTAAGTTATGCATGAGTTATATTTTCTTATGTTTAAGTCTTCCGCTGAGTTAAGCAAGCCAGGCCAAGGGTTCACTTGGGGCCAACAATGGTCTTCGAGTGCCTGTCCCGCCCAGGGTGTAGGCTCGAGGCATGACAAACTTGGTATTAGAGCCCAGAGTTCAAGAGTCCTAGGAAGTCTATGAAACCGTGTCTGTAGAGTCCTATTTATCGGTTTGAAGTGCGCCACATCTATAATTAGGAGGCTGCAACATTTAGGAACTATCTCACTTCTTTCACTCTAATTTTGTGCGTTAGAGTTTGATCTCTAAAAAGTTTCTTCTAATTCGTGCTTGCGCGTGTTTTCAGATAATCATGCCTCCCCGAAGTGCTGTCAGAGATCGTCCTGCGAGACGTAATATTGAGGAACAAGAGTTACCCAATGCATCTGAAGTGCAACCTCAAGGAGAAGTCACCAATGCTGAGTTCCGTGAGGCTATCCGGATGTTGAGCCAAGCTCTGACTAACCAGGTCTGGTAGCAAAGAGGAGCTCGACAACAAGAGGCTGATACTTCAAGGATTCATGAGTTCTTGAGGATGAATCCTCCCAGTTTCACTGGTTCGAGCACCGCAGAGGATCCAAAGAACTTTATTGAGGAACTGAAGAAGGTGTTCAATGTGATGCATGTTACTGATACTGTGAGAGTTGAGATAGCTGCATATCAGATGAAAAATGTTGCTAGGACTTGGTTTGATCAGAGGAAAGGGGGTAGAGCTGAGGATGCACCACCTGCGAGTTGGGCATGTTTTGAAGAGGCTTTCTTGGTGCGTTTCTTTCCCCGAGAACTGAAAGAGGCCAAGGTACGTGAATTCCTCACACTTAAGCAGGATTCTCTAAGTGTTCATGAATATGGGTTGAAGTTCACCCAACTATCCCGTTATGCTTAGGAGATGGTAAAGGACATGAGGAGTAGAATGAGCTTGTTTATTGCTGGGTTGGGCCGTCTATCCAGCAAAGAGGGTAGGGCAGCGATGTTTATAGGTGACATGGACATATCAAGGTTGATGGTTTATGTGCAGCAGGTGGAGGAAGAGAAGCTGAGAGATAGGGAAGAGTTCAGAAATAAGAAAGCGAAGACGGGGAATGAGTCTGGGCAGCAGAAGGGTAGTGTGAGTCGTTCGTCCTTTCAGAAGCAAAAGGGACCTACACCATCATCTGCTAGTGCACTTGCACCCAGAAACAAATGTGACTATAATGGCCAGAATTCGCAGAACTTCATAGCTAAACCATCACAGTCTCAAGGTAGTGTGGCACAAGGAGGTAATTGGGCTCATGTATGTGGTAGGTGTGGTAGAAACCACTCAGGTAAGTGTCATGATGGCCATACAGGTTGTTTCAAGTGTGGACAAGAGGGTCACTTCCTGAAAGAGTGCCCTAAGAACAGGCAAGGTAGTGGCAATCAGGGCAATAGAGCCCAATCTTCATCAGTTGCTCCACCAGATAGGGCTACACCTAAAGGAGCTACTTCAGGTACTGGCGGAGGAACAAACCGTCTTTACGCAATCACCAGTCGTCAAGAGCAAGAGAACTCTCCAGATGTTGTTACTAGTATGATCAAAGTCTTTGCTTTTGATGTTTATGCTTTGCTAGACCCAGGAGCAAGTTTATCTTTTGTAACCCCTTATGTTGCAAATAAGTTTGATGTTCTTCCTGAGAAACTTTGTGAACCCATTTGTGTTTCTACACCTGTTGGGGAGTCTATTCTAGCTGAGCAAGTTTATCGTTATTGTGTCATTTCCATCAATCACAAAGACACCATGGCTGATCAAGTTGAGTTAGACATGGTATATTTCGATGTCATTCTAGGTATGGACTGGCTTAATGTCTGTTATGCATCAATATATTGTAGAACTCGAGTAGTCAAGTTTCAGATTCCTAATGAGCCAGTCATAGAGTGGAGTAGTAGTTCAGCAGTGCCTAAGGGCCGTTTCATTTCGTACCTTAAGGCGAGAAAGTTAGTTTCGAAAAGTTGTATCTATCACTTAGTCCGATTTAATGACTCAAGTGTTGAGGTACCTCCCATTCAGTCAGTTCCTATAGTAAAAGAGTTTCCAGAAGTCTTTCCTGATGACCTACCCGGAGTCCCTCCTGAGAAAGAAATAGACTTCGGTATAGACATCATTCCAGATACTCGTCCTATCTCTATTCCTCCATATAGAATGGTACCAGCAGAGTTGAAAGAGCAGTTGAAAGATCTCCTAGATAAGGGTTTCATTCGACCAAGTGTATCACCTTGGGGTGCTCCGGTCTTGTTTTTGAGAAAGAAAGATAGTTCCCTTAGGATGTGTATAGACTACCGCTAGTTCAACAAAGTTACCATCAAGAATAAGTACCCTCTTCCGAGGATTGATGATCTTTTCGATCCGCTTCAGGGTGCTTCTTGTTTCTCAAAAATTGACCTCATATCAGGTTACCATCAGTTAAAAGTAAGGGATGTGATATTCCAAAAACAGCATTCAGGACCCGTTATGGTCATTATGAGTTTTTGGTCATGTCGTTCGGTTTAACTAACGCACCAGCAACGTTCATGGACCTTATGAATAGAGTCTTCAAACCTTATTTAGATATGTTTGTTATCGTCTTTATTGATGACATACTAATCTATTCAAGGAATGAAAAGGATTATGCTAGCCATCTCAGAATAGTTCTTCAGACTTTGAACGATAAGGAGTTGTATGCCAAGTTCTCTAAGAGTGAGTTTTGGCTTGAGTCTGTGGCATTCTTGGGCCACATAGTTTCTGGTGATGGGATTAAAGTTGATACTCAGAAAATTCAGGCAGTGCAGAATTGGCCTAGACCCACATCTCCAACTGTTATTAGGAGTTTCTTAGGTTTAGTTGGTTATTATAGAAGGTTTGTAGAGGGATCTCGTCTATTTCGTCTCCTTTGAAAAAGTTGATTCAAAAGACAGTGAAATTTCAATGGTCTGAAGCTTGTGAGAAAATTTTCCAGGAATTAAAAAAGAGGTTGACTACTACCCCAGTTTTGACCTTACTAGAAGGTACTCAAGGTTTTGTGGTGTATTATGATGCATCTAGAGTTAGTCTAGGTTGTGTCTTAATGCAGAATGGCAAAGTTATAGCTTATGCCTCCAGACAGTTGAAAGGTCATGAGAAGAATTATCCAATCCATGATCTAGAGTTAGCTGCTGTAGTTTTCACTTTGAAGATATGGCGCCATTATTTGGATGTGTTCACCGATCACAAGAGTCTTCAATATGTGTTCACTCAGAAATAGCTCAATCTCAGACAAAGAAGGTGGTTAGAGTTACTCAAGGACTACGACATGAGTATTCTTTACCACCCAGGTAAGGCTAATGTTGTTGCTGATTCTTTAAGAAGGTTGTCTATGGGTAGCACCGCCCATGTTGAAGAAGGAAAGAAAGAGTTAGCAAAATATGTGCACAGACTGGCACGCCTGGGAGTCAGACTTATGGATTCCACAGAAGGAGGTATAGTGGTGACGAATGGGGCTGAGTCATCACTAGTGTCAGAAGTAAAAGACAATCAAGACCAAGACCCTATTTTTCTTGGATTAAAGGCAAATGTTCATAAGCAAAAATTATTAGATTTTGAACAAGGGGGAGAGGGTGTATTACGATATTAAGGTAGGTTGTGTGTACCTATGGTGGATGAGCTCCAAGAGAGGATCATGGAGGAAGCTTAGAGCTCCAGATATTCCATTCATCCGGGTTCCACAAAGATGTATTGTGATTTGAAAGAAGTGTTCTGGTGGAATAGTATGAAGAAGAGCATTGCAGAATTTGTTGCTAAGTGTCCAAATTGCCAACAAGTTAAAGTAGAGCACCAAAGGCCCGGTGGTTTGGCGCAGAATATAGAACTTCAGAAATGAAAGTGGGAGATGATTAATATGGAGTTCATCACAGGTTTTCCAAGGTCTCGCAGACAGCATGATTCTATTTGGGTGATCCTCGACAGAATGACAAAATCATCCTATTTTCTGCCGGTAAAGACTACCCATTCAGCAGAAGATTATGTCAGGTTATATATTCAGGAGGTGGTAAAACTTCATGGAGTTCCAGTCTCCATTATTTTAGATAAAGGTGCACATTTTACTGCATAATTCTGGAAATCTTTTCAGAAAGGTTTGGGTTCAAAAGTGAACTTAAGTACTGCCTTTCATCCTCAGACTGACGGACAAGCAGAGCGCTCTATTCAAATATTAGAAGATATGTTGAGGGCTTGTGTGATTGAGTTCAAAGGAAATTGGGATGATCACCTATCTCTCATCGAGTTTTCTTACAACAACAATTATCACTTGAGCATCCAAATGGCTCCTTATGAAGCTCTGTATGGGAGAATATGCAGATCTCCTATTGGATGGTTTGAAGTTGGTGAATCAGGGTTGATAGGACCATATTTAGTTCACCAAGCTATGGAGAAGGGGAAAGTAATTCAAGAGAGATTGAAAACAGCACAGAGTCGTCAAAAATCCTACACTGATGTTAGGAGAAGGGCGTTAGAGTTTGAGGTAGATGATTGGGTATATTTAAAAGTTTCACCCTTGAAGGGTGTTATGAGGTTTCGTAAGAAGGGGAAGCTTAGTCCCCGGTATATTGGACCTTATAGAATAGCCAAAAGGATTGACAATGTAGCTTATGAGTTGGAGCAACCACATGAATTATCAGCGGTTCATCCGATGTTTCACATCTCCATGTTGAAGAAGTGCATGGGCTATCCTTCATTGATCATATCAACTAAAAATATTGAGGTCAAGGATAGCTTATCTTATGAGGAGATTCCGGTTCAGATTCTAGATCGCCAAGTTCGCAAATTGAGAACAAAGGAGATTGCATCAATCAAAGTCCTTTGGAGGAACCAATTTGTTGAAGAAGCTACTTGGGAAGCTGAAGAGGATATGAAGAAGAGATATCCATATCTCTTTGAAAGCGGAGAAAATGCAGACCAAGGTACTAATTCTCTTCTTAGTACTTTTTAAATTATGAGTGAGCATGTTGTTTGTGCATTTTCTTGTTGGGTGTTGGAACTAGATGTTACCACTCTTAGCCTAGTGAGAATAATCTCATTCGAGGACGAATGATCCCAAGGGGGAGATATTGCAACATCTCGCAAATTTAAATAACTAGGAAGAAGCTTTAATTTGGAAATAGTTTTTTTTGGGAAGAATTAAAAATTTGGAAAATTAGTTAAGTTAGCCAAAGTGAGTTTTGATCAACTTCAAACGACCATAACTTCTGGCTCAGGATGATTTAGGTATATTTCCAGATATGTATGGAAATCCCTTGGAATAATCTTTCCAACGCCGCCAAGTTTTGGCGATTCCGAGTTCAAATGAGTGAGTTATGCCCTTGGGAAGTTGGGATGTTGGGATAAGGAAAGTCCAATCCGGATTTTGAAGGGGTAGTTTGGTCTTTTCCTTACCCAACTTAATTAATTAATTTTTTGGTAATATTTTTAGGGGCTAAAATGACTGGGTTCAATTTACGCTTTTGAAAGACAGAGTTAGGGTTTTTTTTGGAGAAAGGACACGAGAATAGAGAAGAGGAAAAGCAAGACTCATCATTTCGAAAGGATTTGATCTCGGATTTCTTCAAGGATTTGATCTCGGATTTCTTCAAGGATTTGATTCCACCAGGTATGTGAGTCTTTCATAGCATTGGGTTTGTTCACCCACGCGCCAAACATGTTTATTTCAGCGAAATTCATCCTAAAAGAGTTTGAAAGTTGATGTTCTTGAGATGTATTCTTGAATTTGAATGTTGTTCTTGAATTGGGGTTGAATTGTGGAGTTTCTGAGACCTTTAAGTTGAGTTTTAGAATTTCATTGAGTTAGGTTCATGAGTACTAATGATGGGTATCGGGATCTAGAATGATTTTGAGGAAGATATTCGAGTTTGGGTGAATTGGGGTTGAAAAACGAAGAAGGAAAAAGTCGGACAACTTACATGAAACAAGTCTGTGTCGCGGACTTGTTCCTCCTGTGAAAAAATATATGCTTCGCGTCGCGGAGAGGACACGGACTCCACTATCTCAAAATTTAATTTCGTGAGCATTTATTTAGGAGCATGTCCGCGTCGCAGACTTATTCCAAGACGGTGATTTCGTAACTTTTCTCAAGTTTAGCTATTCGAAATCATTCCTCAATATCAAGAGACTTTTCCTATCACAAATCATAATCCTTGAATCCATAATTCAATTCAAGAAAAGTTAAGAGTCAATTCAAGTTAAATTAAGAGTGAAGTCATCAAAGTTTTCAAGAGTCTTTTACAAATGCTTTAACTTTGTTTTAAGACTAAAAGTTTCAAGTTAAGCTAAAACTAAAGAGTTGAGTTCATTTCTCGAAAAAGTTATAAAGGAACTAAGTATTCCCTAAGAGTTTATAAATGTTTTCACATTTGAGCAAAAAAAGGGAACATTGATTCCAAGAGAACTTTTAAGCTAAGTTTGAGTAATTACCTCAAACCAGAGAAGAATGTGTTTTAAAAACATATGAGCTAAGTATAATTTGTGAGTAGTATTGAGCACCGATATGGGGACGGGAGTTCAAATTAACTCAAGCACCCATAAACCAT